>LOEQ01000871.1:235106-251295 GCA_001685075.1 Bramus lutescens
ACAAGAGCTAGTTCCAGGACAGGCACCAAAGCTACAGAGAAACCCTGTCTCTAAAAAACAAACAAAAACTAAAGCAAATAGTCTTTATAAGATGTGACAAAATGCTATTTAGGAATTGCTTGAAATAAATTCTTAAATTTTATTTTTTTATTAATTAAATTTTCATTTATTTACATTCCAGCCACAGCTTCCTCTCCCCCTCCTCCTATTTCCTCTCCCCACCTCCCCTCTGTCGCCCTCCTCAATCCACCCCTTCTCCACCTCTGTTCAGAAAGTGGCAGGCCTCCCTTGGGTGCCAACAAAGCATGGCTTATCAAGTTGAGGTAGGACTAAGCTCCTCTTCTTATATTAAGGCTGGACAAACAACCCAACATTAGGAACAGGTTCCAAAAAGCCAACCAAAGTGTTAGGGACAGGCCCCACTCCCACTGCTTGGAGTCCCACAACTAGACCAAGCTACACAACTGTCACACATATGCAGAGGGCCTAGGCCTGTCCATGCAGGCTAGTCATGGGTCCATAGGCTGTGAGCTCCCATGAGCAGGCCAGTTGCTTCTGTGGGTTCCCTGGTGATGATCCTGACTGCCCTGGCTCGTAACAATCCTTCCTCACCCTCCACAACAGAATTCCCTGGACTCTGCCCAGTGCTTGGCTCTGGATCTCTACATCTGTTTCCATTAGTTATTGGACAAAGACTCTCTGATGACAGTTGGGGTAGCTACCAGTCTGACTACAGGAGATGACCAGTCCAGGCTACTGATCCACAATTGCTAGGAGTCTTGGCAGCAGTCACAATAGTTTCTCTTGTATTAGGTTTCTACCTGATTCTGAAATGCCCCCTATCAAGATGTCTCTTTCATTATTCTCCCCCTTCATCTACCCTTCAACCTGATTCCTCATGTTCCCGTCCCCACCTGCCCCCAGTCTACTCAGGAGATCTTTTCTATTTCCCCTTACCAGGGAAATCCATGCATTCTCCCTTTGGGCCCTCCTTGTTATCCAATCCCTCTGGAACTGTGGATTATAGATAGCATGGTTGTCCTTTACTTTACAGCTAATATCCACTTATGAGTGAGTCCATGCCAAATTTGTCTTTCTGTGTCTGGGTTGCCTCACTCAGGATGATTTTTTCATTTGCTTCCAAACCTACTGATGTCATTGTTTTTAAAAACTGAGTAGTGCTCCATTGTGTAAATATACCACATTTTCTTTATTCATTCTTTGGTTGAGAGGCATCTAGCTGTTTCCAGGTTCTGGCTATTACAAATAAAGCTGCTATGAACATAGTTGAGCAAGTGTCCTTGTGGTAGGATTGAACATCCTTTGGGTATATGCCCAAGTGTGGTATAGCTGGGTCTTGAGGTAGATTGATTCCCAATTTTCTGAGAAACCGCCATACTGATTTCCAAAGTGGCTGTAAAAGTTTGCACTCCACCAGCAGTGGAGGAATGCTCCCCTTGCTCCATATCCTTGCCAGCATGAGCTGTCATTAGTGTTTTTTATTTTAACCAGTCTGATTGGTATAAGACAGAGTTGTTTTGATTTGCATCTCCCTGATGGCTAAGAATGTTGAATATCTTGGTTACTGGAGATTCTTTTGTTGAGAATTCTCTGTATAGATATATGCCCCATTTTTAAATTGGATTATTTGGTATTTTGATGTCTATTTTCTTGAGTTCTTTGTATATTTTGGAGATCAGCCCTCTCTCAGATGTGGGGTTGGTGAAGATCTTTTCCCATTCTGTAGGCCGCCATTTTGTCTTATTTACAGTGCCCTTTGCCTTACAGAAGCTTTTCAGTTTCATGAGGTCTCATTTGGTAATTTTCCATCTCAGTGTCTGTAATACTGATGTTTCAGTATTCAGGAAGTTATTTTCTGTGCCAGTGCCTTCAAGGCTATTTCTCACTTTCTCTTCTATCAGATTCAGTGTAACTGGATTTATGTTGAGGTTTTTGATCCACTTGGACTTGAATTTTATGCAGGGCGAGAGATATGGATCTGTTTGCAGGTGTGGCCTGTGTGCATTCATCCATATGTACACACATAAATAAATATTAAGGAAAAGAATATTAAATTGAGAACTGGTGGCACAGGCCTATAATCTCAGTTACTTGAGAGGCTGAGGCAAGATCTCAACTTCAAGACCAATATCCTTGTGTCCCCCCAAAAATGAAAGAAAGATTAGGGATGTGGCTCAGTGGTCGAGAGATTACCTAACATGTGCAAAACCCTGGGCTCAATCTCTAACACAGGAAAGAGAATATTTGCAAAGTTCTTTAGGCATCCCCTAGAGGTTAATTTTAGTAAAACAAATGTATTTGAATTGTCTTCATTGCTCAAACATTACTGTTGCGAAACAAGTAGATGTAAATTAGCTGAATTTGGTCACTGATATCTTTACACTAGTCTCTTCTGCAACATTGTCAAGATATTAGAGTTTTGTTGTTTTTTAAGAAAGTTCATGGGGGTGGGGCATGGTGGCATATGCCTTTGATGCCACCACCTGGGATGCCAAAGCTGGCAGAGCTCTTTTGAGTTTGAAGCCAGCTTGGTTTACATAATGAGTTTCAGGACAGTCAAAGGTGCATAGTGAGACCCTGTCTTGAACCCACCCGACCCCAGAAAAAGGAAAAAGAAAATTATGGAGGTGTAGCTCAGTTGGTAGAGGACTTGCCTAACATGTAGGGTTTGATCCCTAGCAAGGTACAAAGCAAGCGTGGTGGAAGACTCCTGTAGTCCTAACACTTGAAGGTGAAAGCAGAAATAGAAAAGGACAGTCAAGGTCATCATCAGCTACACAGGGAGTTTGAGACCAGCCTAAGACACATGAAACTTTGAAAACAATAGCAATAGCAGCAACCAAAATAAAAATAAATTTAAAAAATTAAAAAAGGGACTGGAGAAATGGTTCAGAGGTTAAGAGCACTGGTCCTCTTCCAGAAGTCCTGAGTTCAATGCCCAGCAACCACCTGGTGGCTCACAGCCACCTGTAATGAGATCTGGCACCCTCTTCATGCCTGCAGGTGTCCGTGCAGGCAGAACGCTGTGTACAGAATAAAAATAAATTCTTTTAAAATTTTTAAAAGAGAGAAAGAACATGTGACATGATCATTGCATATTAATTTATACACTAAATGTACCTTATTTTAATGGGACAAAGAATTTTATACATATTTATACATTTTGATTTAGATGTGACCATCCCAGGATTGCTTCAATTGCATTAGATTACATTTGCATTAGACTAAAAGGTTGACTTTTTTTTTTAAGGTGGAAGGTGTGTAGGATGGGAATGCTTCTATAAATGTCATTATTCCTGTGGCTAATACCAAGAAAATGTGTATTTGATCTTTACTAAGTATGGCTTATATTTGATATTCATTTGTTGGAAGTTTTGTTGAGACAAAACTTACTGAGGAAAGCCCACAACAAACGGCCCATGGGAGCTGGTTTTTGCACAGCCATATCTCCTTTTGAGAAGCCTTACAGACGTACGTGAGATGTGCCCGCACTTGCCGCATTCCTGGGTTGTGGAGTAAAGCTGGACCGGCTCCTAGAGCCTGTGCAGCCCGGAGGCTTCCAGCAGGCAAGCTGTTCCCACAGGACTAGGCAGCCTTTCTGATGAGAGACAGCATAGAGCTGATCAGAAGCCGGGATCTGGGGTGAGCACACGAAGGTTTGTGCATTTATTTTTCAGGGACAGAAAGTTTCTGGCCGACTGGTGGACTTTGTCAAACGTTCCTGCGAGAAATATGAAAGTAACCTTGAAGAGAGCGAAAGGACACTATGCCTGTCTCGGGCCAGGAAGCCACTCGCTGAGCCCAAACAAAGGCGGCATTATAAAGCCATGGGCAGGGAAGGCAAGCGCTGGGGTGGGTGGCGTCCCAGACCTGCCAGCACTTGCAATTGTTACATCAGGCAGACGGAGTGGGAAATGCCCATCCCTGCCAGGGTGGGGCACCTTTCTCTTTTCTCTCTTTCCAAGGGCGTTTTATCTGCTCTTTATTTTCCTGGTTATATAAAGGCCTCAGGTGACAACTTAATATTTCAAACTTGATCACCCAAACGACTAGCCCCAACCTGGGAGCGTGGTGCCTGAAGTTCTGGAGGCCTGTCTTCCTCAGGCTGTGGCTCCAGGGCTCTGTGCTTTCTGGTCTGTGAAGAAGGTGATGTTTAGTGCAGCAGATAGATGTACTGTGCTCCGGGCTAAGCAAATGTCCATGGTTCAGGGACAGTCTACTGGTGTGCAACTGAGCCTTCTGTCCTGCTCTGAGGCCTATTACCTTCCATGTCTCCTGTGGGTAGAAGGCAGCTTCTGATGCCTGCTCAGCACCTGCCCTGCCCTTGGAGGATTGGCCTAGCACACGTCGCTACAGCCCTGCTTGTTCACATGCAGCAAGCAAGCTCACAGTCCCTCCTCAGGCTCCTCATGGATGGCCCGACTTTGATGGTGCCTTGTTGGACCCTGGCCGGTCATGCCACAGCTCTGGAAGCCTTACCGGAACCATGGTTCTTCACAGACATCTGCACTTGTAGGCCCCAGATGGATGGATAGAGTAAAGAAGAGTGCGGGCAGAGGCTGGCCTGCCAGGGTAGGATGGGAGGTGTCAGGCTGTCCACTAGGGAAGTTTCTGAAGTAGCAGAGCCTCTCAGCCTCCATGATCTCCCATCTCCTGGAGTGAAAAAGACCCAGTGTGACTCAGGGAGCTCTCCAATTCTATGTCTAGGGCATCATTGGAGTGTCAATTAACAGCTAGTTTCTACATTTTTTTTTTGAGGCAGGGTCTCTCTCTCTCTCTCCTTATAGCCCTGACTGTCCTGGAACTCACTGTAGACCAGGCTGACTGTGAACTTACAGAGATCTGCCTGTCTCTGCATCTGGAGTTCTGGAATTAAAGGCATACATCATGTCCTGCCAGAGCCTAGTTTTCATGGACTTCTCCTCAGGAGGATTGGGCTGCTTGTTCCTGTAGTCTCTTAGAATGGAAACTTTACAGTGTGGAAGGCATCTGCAAGATGGGACTTGAACATTCCTCAAGCCGACTGCTTAAATCTCTAAGGCACAAAGAACCGCTCATCTTGGAAGCCAACCTGAATCTACAAGCTGACAGACAGGAAGAGAATGAATCATTTATCCTTCTTTTATTTTCTTCTTTCTCTCTGAGAAGGTTTTTTGTGCATACGAGCTGGCCTCGGACTCGCTGTGTAGCCCAGGCTGGTCTTGAACTTGATCCTCCTGCAGTGGCAACTTTCCAGATGCTGGGATTATAGGCATGTGCCGTCATGCCTGGTTCATACTCCATTTTCCCTTTATGAACTGGGCCTCTAGGTAGCCAAATGCTCCGACAGGGATATTTCTCTCTGGGAGAAGGGAACAGATTGGGAATATCAGCCATATATTGGAGGCACAATGGATGATCCTTGCCCCTGTAGGAACCCTGCCTGCTGAATTCACCTGCCCTGATTCTCACACATTCCAAAGGCTGTCAGGGAAAGTCTGAACCCTGTCTCACCACAACAAAAGTCAGTAGGATGTCCAGGAGAATGGAACACCATCAAGAGTAGGTAATTGCTGTAGAAATGGTGATAGGATCACCATTTAAAGGGCTATGAGCCAGACATCGTCATGAAGGACCCTAGGCCCTTCTTCCCCTCTTTGAGCTCTTCTTCTAGACTTGGTCAGAAGATGCTGGGCTGTAGGACAGTGAGGGACAGTGGATGACCGGGGCTGCTGTCTGTGCCCCTGGCTTCACCCTCATTTTCCCCCAGCTGAGGCACTGTCTGGCCCTTCTTGAGGACAAGAATGTGTGGGGCAGGTCAAGAACTATGTTAGAAGCCCTTCAAATTTCACCTCGATCTTACTATCGTCTGTCTTGGAGGCCAGCTCAGAGCCACTCCAGCAAGGAGCGCTGGGCTGCAGAGCCACTTCTAAGAGGCGCTGTCGGTTTTAGTTCGTAAGTTCATGTGTGTATTTTAACAAAGCAGCAATGGGCTGTTTTGAGATTCTTCCAGCAGATGGCAGCAAAGGGTCTTGTTCCAACAAAATCAGCGCTTATTCCTATTGCAGTAGAAGAAAGAGGGTATTGTGTGGGATCTGAGAGCAGCCACCTCAGCCACTACCGGACCAAAGGCCTGGGCAGCCTGACATCATCTCAAACAACCCGTGCCCTTGACACTTGAGCACACAGCTGACCAGGGCCTCTGAAGAGACATCGTTGTCTGGGGACAGCAAACAGAAACTTACCTGCCTCAGATATAGATTCATGATCTCAAAAACTGTGGCCAGGAGCAAAAAAGAGTTAGGAAACTCACTGAATATGAGTTCTTTGAATTGGATATTTTTCTATTTTAAGACAGGATTTCACTATGGAGACAAGACTGGCCTTGAACTCACCTGCCTCTGCCTCCCTAGTGCTGGACTCAAAGGCGTGCGCCACAGTGCCCCACTGCCACAGAGACACCCTCTTTTAAAAGGATTTTTTAGATTTATTTTTATTTTGTGTGTGTGAGTGTTTTGCCTGAATGTACGTCTGTACATCCATGTGTCCCTGGCACCTGTGGCAAGTCCTGTAACAGTTACAGTGAGTGAGCCTCTGTGTGGATGCTGGGGATCAAGCCCAGGTCCTTTGGGGGAGCAGTCAGTGCCCTTAATCACTGAGCCTTCTCTCCCACACCGAGGATTTTTTAAAAGTAGATCCTGGTTACTTTATAAAACGTATCAAAGAAAGGATTATGTATTTTGTTTTGGTTCCAGTCTCTTTGGACACGGTGGGGGCAGGGACCAGATGGTGAGAGAAGATGAGTGAAAACCAAATCCTGGCAGCATCCATGGGTGCCTCCGAGTCTCAGTCCATGAACCTGCAGGCCAGATTCGCATGTCATAGCAAGACTGAACAGGAAGTGGGAGAACATTGGCGAGAGATGGCAGCCTGCAGTGTAGACCACACTCGAAGCAGGGTTGGTGCTTCACACTCCTCAACATTCTTCTCACGCCTGAATTCTAGCGTCAGGCCCTGCCTCTTAAGGACCAGGCATTTCCCTAGGCCAGTGGCTCTCAACCTTCCTTAATGCTGCAACTCTTTCATATCGTTCCTTATGGTGTGGTGACCCCCAACCCTAAAATTATTTTGTTGCTACTTCATGACTGTAATTTTGTTACTGTTATGAATTGTAATGTAAATACCCGTGTTTTCTGATGGTCTTAGGTGACCCCTGTGAAAGGGTTGTTCGACCCCCTCGCACATGCTGAGGACCGCTGCCCTCTGCCGTCATCTGTTAAGAATATTTCAGATGAGGGAATTCATGTGGCTTAGCCCAGGAAAACGCTTGAATGTGAATCGTAGAACTACCTGTGCTGCTTCTGAGCGCCTAGCCTCAGCCTCTGCCCTGCTCACCAAGCGCTCCTCGCTTGCCCTCTGGCTGTGCAAAGCCACCCTGTGCTATTCTGACAATCCGTTCATTGTTTTTGGAAGGAAACAGAGGGTGCTTCCCACGTGGTCTTATTAAAATTATTTTATTGATCTATGGAAATATAGAAATAAAATGTCCCTATGGAAATTCTGCTAAGACGTGTACGGAGAGATGCACATGTTTACTGACATTCCAGTGAGGAGAACTCTCTTGAAGGGACTCTGACTGGGGCCTGATATTTGGAACTCAAAAGGCCACCCAAACAACCAAACTTGTGGTGTAGAGAGAGTACTTTTCACTTGGCAGAAATATGGTAGAAATCAACAACATGGTACCGTGTCACGTAAGCAGAACCATTCTCCACACCATGTCTTATCCTTCCTGCTTAAGCACACTTCACCAGACCGATAATTGACCCTTGACCTGGCATGAGGTGAGGGGACTGCTTAACGATGCCCCTGCATTCCCAGGCCCATGGCAGAGGGACCATTGCCTTGTTGTCTTGTGGTCCACTAGTCTGTGTAACCAGTATCAGCCAGTGAGGTACAAAGGAAGTGGCATTTAGTGCCAGATATGTCATGACTTAAGTTCTCCCACCCCACATTCAGCCAGGAAGAACCACGGTGTTCTAGATGGTTGGCTGGGTCCTGGGGTAAAGATGGCAGAGCTGAGCCTCAGCCAACCCCTGCAGGCAGCATGAGTGAGAAGGTCTCCGGGATGTCCGGCGTGATGGTTAGGTCTGTCAATTTGACACAACATGGACTCACTGGGGAAGAAAGGCTCAATGAGGGATTGTCTCTATCTGGTTGGCCTGTGACTGTGTCTATGCACAATTGTCTAGATTCAGAATTGGTGTGGGAAGGCGCAGCCCACTGTGAGTAGCACTGTTCCTTAGGCAGGGGATCCTGAACTATACAAAGTATAGGGAGGGGTATGAGCGCTAACAAGCACACATGTGTTCGTTTCTCTCTGCTTTCGGCTTCCAGCTCCTGCCATCTTGACTTGCCCAGGGTAATGGATTGTGACCTGGAACCATGAACTAAAAATAAACCTGCCCTCTCCTAAGATGCTTTTTGTCAGAGTATTTTATAACCACGACAGAAAGGAAATGAAAGTACTGGGGTTGTTGGCAAGTGTGGCGCAGCCAAGCCTGTCCCAGTATGGTAGAGATCGGTGCCACACATGTGGAACTTCAACAACCAACGTGCCGGGATGACTTTGACATCAGGGCTCATTGTCAGGCACCTGTCTTCAGTGGCTAGAGGGAAGGGATCCATGTTATGCAAAACAATTGGTAAGATAACAAGGAAGCAGGCCAGACATCTCATGACCTTTTGGCCCAGGAAGGAGGGCACAAGAGAGTCTGTGTTTATTTGCTAGACACTTGCAAGGAGAGCTGTGCTCAACTACAGCAAGTGCCAGCCGCGAGAAGCCTTCAGACAGCCTAGTCTCATGGTTAAAACCACTGCACCCTATTATCTTAAATATCGAGTTTGGGGCCTGGGGAGATAGCCCAAAAGATGGCAAAGCACTTGCTGCATGAGCATTGTGCCTTGCATTTGGACTCCCGGCACCTGTCTAAACACCAGGAAAGTGTATCCACTCACCTGTAATCCTAGCTGCCTGGGAGATAGACATGGGCATGCCCAGAACAAGCCATTTAGATTGACTAGCTATATATGTGAATTCTGGGGAGAGATGTAAATGTATCAGGTATATAAGGTAGACAGTGAGGAAGATACCCACTGTCAATGTCCGGCCTCCACATGTGCACATGTACCCATATACGTGGGAACACACATACACACATCCGTGCACACCGCAAACACACACATTTTGGGACATGGTCTTACTATGTAATTACTTAGTGTTCTAGCCAGTTTTTATGTCAGCTTGACATAAGCTAGGATCATATGGGTAGAAGGACTCTTAAATGAGAAAAATGCCTCCATAGACCTGATTTGTAAGCGTGCAGGGCATTTTCTTGATTGATGATTGATGTGGGAGGGCCCAGCCCATTGTAGGTGGTGCCACCAATTGGCTGATGGTCCTGGGTGTTATAAGGATCAGGCTGAGCATGAGGGGGTAAGCCTAAACAACACTCCTCCATGGCCTCTGTATCAGCTCCTGCCTCTAGATTCCCAGCCTACTTAAATTCCTGCCCTGATTTCCTCTGATGAGGAACTGTGTTGTGGAAATGTAGGCGAAATAAACCCTTTCCCTTGTCCCTGTCCTCACCTTCTACCTCTTTGTGTCCTGACTGAAAATCACAGTGTCTTGAGCCTTTCAGGAAAGGGCAGCTGCAGGCTTTTTTCTTTTTTTCTTCATATAAATGCCATCCCCTGCCCCTTGCTGCGAGCATACATGGTAGGAGATCATTTCCTTATGTTCTCATTACAAAGGTAAGCTGCTGAGTTGTGTGAGCACCTCTGATATATGCTTGGGTTCATCACCTAATAGTTGTTTAATGACGCTCTCTTTGAGTCACATTTTAGGTTGATTGGGGGCCCTCAGTTACGGGGATCCCCTGCCCCACCTTTTAGGAAAACTTGTAGTGTGGAATTGGCAGAAAAGATACGGAAATATTCTGTATGAGGGAAAACAAAACTATATGAGTGAACGGAGCCTCCCAAACCTGTGCTACACCTGTACACACACTGTGTTCATAATGGGGGCCGCAGAAGGAGGACAGTGATGCTAAGGGTACTGGACAAAGCAACAGACAGAAAAGCCTCACATTTGATAGACTGTGTTAATCCACACATCTGAGAACATTGACTCCAAACAGGATGATCACCAGTAATACATCTTAATCACGTGGATGAAGACTAGATTCTGTCTTGAAGGTAGCCAGCTGGAAGCAACTCCAATGCAGGGGAGCATCCGTGAGGTGAGCAGCTGATTTCCCATCAGGCACCAGATTGGCCAGAGAGGCAGCATGAGGTAACATTCTCAAAATATGGAAAGGAAAAATAAACAACAACAACAAAGGCAGCCAAGAATTCTGTCCCCAGCAAAAACTATCTTTCAAAAAACAAAGAAAAAATTTCAGTGATTCTTAGCGAAAATGAAGAGTTACTTGATGATATGCATGCTGGTTAGTTTTATGTCAATTTGACACAAGCTGGGTCATCTGAGAGGAGGGAGCATCAGGTGAGAAAAATACTCCTATATCAGCAATTCTCAGCCTTCCTAACACTGCAACCCTTTATTAGAGTTCCCCATGCTGTGGTGACCCTCAACCGTAAAATTATTTCCATTGCTGCTCAAAACTGTAATTTTGCTATTGTTATGAATCATAATGCAAATATCAGGTTTTTTTTTTTTTGATGGTCTTCTGTGACCCTTGTGGAAAGGTCATTTGACCCTGAAAGGAGTCTGGACCCACAGGTTGAAAACCACTACTTTGTATGATTGGGCTTTAGGCAAGCCTGTAAGGCATTTTCTTAATTAGTGACTGATGGGGGAGGGCCCATTGTGGGTGGTGCCATCCCTGGGCCGGCGGTCCTGGTTTCTATGAGAAAGCAGGCTGAGCAAGTCATGGGGAACAAGCCAGTACACAGCTCTCTTCCACGATCTCTGCATCAGCTCCTGTCTCCAGGTTCCAGCCCTATTTGAGTTTCTGCCCTGTCTTCCTTTGATGATGGACTATGCCATGGATGTGTAAGCCAAACAAACTCTTTCCTCCCCAGCGTGGCTGTGGTTGTGTTTTATCACAGCAATGCTACCCTGACTAGAACAGCTCTTCATGTTTTGTGTCTGAGCTATAAGAAATGCTGAAAGGAATCTTTCAGGCTGAAGTGGAAGAATATTAGAAAATAATTCAAATCCACTTGAAGCAATAGAGAGTTGTCTTTTGTGTTGACTTACATACTTCCCAGTAAAGTATTTAAGTAAATATCTCTGGTAGGGCCAGAGACCAATGGCTAAGAGTACTCGCTGCTCTACTGGAAGACCTGGATTTGGTTCCCAGCATCTGTGTCTGGTGTCCCACAACCACCTGTAACTCCAGCTCCAAGGAATCCAACATCTGCTTTTCACTCTTCTGGCCCCCGAAGGCACCTACGCACATATGGCATTCACAGATGTGTATGGGTGTCCACCTACACGCACACACACAAATGAAAAATAAATCTTAAAAAAGACAGCAAAAACGTGTGTGACTTTTCTTTTTAATTATATCCCCCCTTTCCCTACTTGATTTAAGAAAACAGGTTGGACATGTGGCACACATCTTTAATCCCAGTACTGGGGAGGCAGAGGTAAACAGAGCTTTGTGAGTTACAGGCCAGCCTGATCTACATAGTGAGTTTCATCCAGGTCAGGTCAGCCTGAGTGACGAGGTGAGACCCTATCTTAGAAACTAAGCAAGCAAAAAACAAAACAAACAAAGCAAAGCAAGCAAGCAAACAAATAAATAAAATAGTTCATTCTTTTTTGTTTGCTTTTGCTATTTAAAAATGCTAATTATAGCTGGGTGGCAGTAGAGGTAGTGGTCGCGGTGGCTGGCTGCGCTGGCAATAGCAGCAGTGGGAGCAGTTCATGCTTTTCATCCCAGCACTTGGGAGGCAGAGGCAAGTGGATCTCTGTGAGTTTGAGGCCAGCCTGGTCTACAGAGCGAGTTCCAGAACTGGCTCCAAAGCTACACGGAAAAACCCTTTCTCCAAAAACCAAAACCCCAAAACAAAACAAAACAACAACAACAAAAAACCTGAACCAAAGAAAGTTAGTTATTATTGTGGGGAGGTACACATGAACCATTCCATATGTGTGAGGTCAGAGGACAGCTTTGTGGAGCTGGGTCCTCACTTTTGCTTTTGTGTGGGCTCTGGTGATTGAACTCAGGTCCTCAGAGTTGTGATAAATGCTTGGTGTTCTAAAATGAATTCACATGCATCCTAGGCTGGATGCAAATTGGTATGTAGGCCAAGATGATCTTGAACTTCTTTCTGCTTGTCAGGCTCCTATCTCCCGAGTTTACAGGTTTACAGGAATGAGCCACCATGCCTGGAAGCTCTGACTCTTTATCTTCAGAATCATATCTTTGCATAAACATGATGTTCTGCCTAGCCGGGGTCAAGGTGTCTACTGCCTATTTCATTTAAAAGACAATTGCATAAACAGTAATTACAAAGCTATGTTGATGGCAATACAATGCGCATAGGATTCGTGACAATAATAACATCAAAGATGTGGAAACATCAGCTGCATATGAGTGAAATTTTATATATGATTTAAGTGCAGTTGTCTTAAATAATAATCTGAAGTAAATTGTTATCAGTGAAGGTGCTAATTGTAAATCCCATGGCAACTAATAAGAAAATAACTCATAAAAAAGGAAGGCTGGGATGTAGCTTGATGTTAGAGCACTTACCTAGACTGTGCAAAGCCCTGGGATCCATCCTCCAGCACCACACACACATGCACACATGCACACATGCACGTGCAAATGCACACACACGCAGGAGTGCTAAGCTTGGTGGAACATGTCTGTGATCCCAGCACTTGGAGGTGGAGGCAGCAAGATAAAGAGTCCAGGGTTATTCTTGGCTATATAATGAGTTTGAGGCCGGCCTGGGTTACATGAGACCCTGCCTCAAAAAACTAACCACCCAACCAACCAACCAAACAAATAGAAACCAAACATAAACAGCTGTGTTTATATGATGCCATTAATATGGAATTTTCAGAAAAGGCAGAGCTGAGCTGTGAGACCAGGACATAGACCTCTGGTTTTGGGGGGTAGAGAATTACTGTTCAAAGGTATGCAGGTGTTGGGCACAGTGGCCCCATTTATAGCCTCTGGTGGCTGAAGTAGGAGGCTCAGGTGAAGCCAGCCAGGACAGCTCAGCAAGACCCATTTCAAAAAAACAAAGGTATAGGGTTTCTTTTTGGGCAATGGAAATGTTTTGAAATTAGATGGTGGTATCATTGCACAACCTTGTGATTGTACAAAAACCATGGAGCAGTACACTTTAAAAGGATGGCTTGCATGATGTATGGAGAGCAGGAGCAGGGGAAGGAGACCGAGAAAGAGCGAGGGCCCTCGGGCGAGAATGGGCTAGTTGGATGCTGAAACCAGAAGGGCGTCAGTACATAACGTCAGTGGCATAAACTTGGAAGAAAAAGCCGTGTCTCATTCCCAGGCACAAATGTGTTGAGTGACAGCAGCCTGTTGTATCCTAGCCCTAAATCAAGATCAAACCAGAGCAGGCAGCAAGCACACCCATGGCTAAATCTCTGCAGGCTTTCTCTAGTGGATTAGGGAGGCACCTGGTTAATCCTTCCAAGAACCAAAACGACTCATGGAAAGGAGACTGAAGGTCCCCAAGTGACTGAATACTTAGGATTAGGTCAAGAAAAAGAGCCATGAACATGCTAAGACCAAATCTGTAAAATCTCTCTGAAAAAGAGCTGAGGCATAACTAACTGTTGGCACGCTGAGCTCTGTTGGAACAGATGGATAAAAGGCTGAGTATTTTGTTATTTCTTTGAAGGTTTTCTAGGGGAAAACTGAACCGCAGACAGAACCAAAGACTATAGGGGCTGGAGAGACGGCTCAGCAGTTAAGAGCACTGGCTCTGTTTCCAGAGGACCAGAGTTCAGTTCCCAGGACTCATGTAGTGGCTCCCAACCATCCGTAACTACAATTCCAGGAGATCCAACTCGTTCTTCTGGCCTCCTGGGCATCGCATGCATGCGGTGCACATACATGCAAGCAAAACACTCATACAACTAAAATAAAAACAAATAAGTAAAAATTTAAGAAATGAATATGGAGTTTTGGTTGCTTATATTCTACTGTAGACTGAAAATATTAAGGGGAACATTCCAGAAACAAAAATCTCATAGATTTGAAATTGTACAATATTTTGAATAGCAGGGTGAAATCTCATACAGTCATACCCTGTCCTGTCTAGGTCACGAGTTCTCACTGGAGACTCAAAGAAGTGACATTGAAGCAGTCTGGGTTAAAAGCTTGCAAAGCCTGGCATCAGCCTAGAATGGCAGGTTTGTTGATGTAGCAGAGAGCCATTTTCATAAGCCCTGAGTGGACTACTTTCCCTCTCTTTTCTGTATAGTCAAGAGGGTACAGTATTACATGCCATCTACGCCATAGCTCCCCATCACTTGTGTTTGTATAGACAAGAGGGTATAGTACTATATGCCGTCTAGGTCACAGCTCCCCATCGATTGTGTTGGTATAGACAAGAGGGTACAGTATTACATGCCGTCTAGGTCACAGCTCCCCATCATGTGTGTTTCTCTTTTTCTCAGCAAAAACCGCACATGGATTCATCTCTCTGTGTTACGTTTCCATGTATGGGTATTCTACCTGCATATATATCTGTGTATCACTTGTGTGTCTGGTACCCATAGAGGCCAGAAGAGGGTGTTGGATCCTCTGGGACTGGAGTTATAGACAGTTATTAGCCACCATGTGGGTGCTAGGAATTGAACCCAGGTCCTGTGCAAGAGCAGCCAGTGTTCTTCATCTCTGATCCATCCCTCCAGGCACCTTCATGTTTCCTTCTAAGATTTGTTTTATTTTTTAATTATATATATATATATGTGTGTGAGAGAGAGAGAGAGAGAGAGAGAGTGTGTGTGTATGTGCGTGTGTGTGAGTGTGTGTATGTGTGTGTGTGCATGTGTGTGTGTCTGGTCATGGGTATGTGCACATGATGGCAGGGGCCTGCAGAGCCCAAGGTTTCAGTTCCCCTGGGTCTAGGGTGGTTGAGAGTTGCTTTGTGTAGAAGAACTCAGGTCACCTGCAAGACCAGTGTTCTTTGCACCTCTGAGCCATCCCTCCAGTCCTCCATCTCTGGATTCTACATCCTATTTTTTTTTAAGTTTATGAGATCCATGACCTTACGGGGAATCTTGACTGTATTAAGCTTCTAGTTTGGGTGTTAGGGGGTAGCTTAGCAGAGAGAGGCAGAGAGACAGGTGTGTATGTGTTCACAGATGTGTATGGGTGCCCGTGGAAGTCGACTTTGCAGTGTCTTCTTTAGTTATTCTTTACCTTGTTTTTTGAAACAGACTGTCTGTCTCTGTCTCTCTGTGTCCCTGTCTCTCTTTCCTGCTCTCTCCCACGCTCACACCACAAAAACCTTGTAGACTTTCCTTTTTAAATGATCTGAGCCTAGAGTCTTTACAGAGGGAAATGCTTTATTATTTTAAACCCTCTAGTTCTTTTAAAAAATTTGTATATCTCTAAATGTATCCATTGCATCTAGAATGTTGAGTGTCTTATCTAAAAAAAAAACCCACCTTGTTTGGCTGGACAGTGGGGGTACATGCCTTTAATCCCAGCACTCAGGAGGCAGAGGTAGGCAGATCTCTGAGAATTTGAGGCCAGCCTGGTCTACAGAGTGAGTTCCAGGACAATCAGGACTACACAGAGAAGCTCTGTCTCGAAAGAAAACAAGGTCTTGCTTATACCCACACTTTTATCATTCTTGCTTAAATCCCCAATTTTATCATTCTTAGATTTTATTTACACATTTTCTCCCTAATTTTTATAATTTATTTATTTATTTAATTAGATGTGCATTGGTGTTTGGCCCGTATGTATTTCTGCTTGAGGGTGTTGGATCTCCTGGAACTGGAGTTTCAGACAGTTGTGAGCTGCCATGTGGGTGCTGGGAATTGAACCGGGTCCCTTGAAAGAGCAGCCAGTGCTCTTAACTGCTGGGCCATCTGTAATGGTGAAAGTAAATTGCTGCGGATCCCCAAGTGGCTGCAGTGGGCAGCAGGCCATGAGACCACACTGCA
>LOEQ01000871.1:335166-345952 GCA_001685075.1 Bramus lutescens
GGAAGTGACCAGCCTTGAGGCCTTACTGCTGGCCTGTGGCCAGTCCTGTGGATCTGGTGGAAGCTCTTATGCCTTGTCAGGTCCTTTGGGATCCAGGCAGGACTATAGAGCAGTGGCATCGCTTTATTCTCATGTTTGATTTTTGATAGCTCAAAAAGGACCTATCCATCTACTGCAGACTCCTTGAGGCCAGAGGAAGCCCTAGCTACCAAACGTCCAATCCTTTTTGTCCCTACAGTGCTCCTATCCTGAGAGTATGAGCTGATGATACATGATATCTGGGGCAATTTGGGGATCAGTCAGGGACAGCCAGGAATAGACTTGTCCCTCTGGAGCCTTCATCCTAGCCTGCCAAGGCACACCATATAAGTGGTCTGCAGAGTTGCTCATGATTTTACAGATGGGAGGATCCGGGGGGGAAGGGGCTGACTCAGACTATAAGAGCTTTACGGGATCTTTCTTCTGTCCTGCCTACCTGTGGTGAGGGCTGGGTAAGGTGGTGGCAGTTCCCAGCGGTGGCTAACTTGCATGCCTCGCTGCTCCTGTCCTAACAGGGGGTGTCGTTTGACCAGGCCAATAACCTGCTGATAGAGCCTGCTCGCATTGAGGAGGAAGAGGTCTGTACTGCTCGCTGCTGCTCTTTGCTCTGGGCCCGGGGCTCCTGCTGACTTTTGCTTCCTGGGCTGCGGGCTCTCACTTCTCCCCACCTCCATAGCTCAAACTCATACCCTCTCCCAGAAGACTTCCTGACAGCTGCCACAGGGCTGGGGTTCTGGTTATACTTCCCCAGAGCCTCCTGGTCTCCTGGCTGGGCATGCATGTCTCCACACTGGGGCAACCTGCCTTGTAGGGGATGAGTGGAAATACTGGGCCATTTCTTATATCCTACTGTGAGCCTTAAGGTATCCTTATGTACAGAAGCAAGGACAGCTAGCTCTGTACTGCATGGGCTAGCTCACAGAAGCTTTGCCTGCTACAATCACAGGAGCCTCCCTGCTCCTCTTTACTGCCCAAGTGGGCACAGATACACAAGGATGAGCTGTATGGGGCTGTCTGCAGCCAGCAAGCCCTTTCTGCTGCTGCAAGCACCTGGTTTCCCAGGTCTTTTCAGATGTCCATGTCCACTCTGTTTCCAGTTGACACTCACCATCGTGCGACAGACAGGGGGCCTGGGCATCAGTATCGCAGGGGGTAAAGGCTCCACCCCCTACAAAGGAGATGATGAGGTGAGCAGCTACCTTGTCAGTAACCAGGGCCTAGTCTCCATGAGCTCTCTCTTGCCCACACCTGCCATTCTTGTCTCAAGAGACTTCCTCTTCTTTCTGGGGTGTCAGTGGTCACTCCAGATTTCCTGCTCACCATCCTTGAGGATGTGTGCTGCATGAGTCACCCCAGGGCACCGAACAGACCCAGGCGGGTGGTCCTGCAGGATGTCAGGAGTCTAAGAACAGCTTACATGGCAGCTGAGTTGTTCCCTCTACAGACAGGCTTTCTGTCCCCATTTTCCCATGCTGGCTCTGACTTGTATGTTCTAACTTCTTGTGCTAGAGCCTTCCCAGTAACTGAGTACAGCCCCTTTGACCTCGGGGACCGCTGTTCTCCCTTCATGCATTTGGGGTCCTCGCATCCTCTCCAGAGGCAGGCCAGGCTGTGTCTGGCCTTTGTACCTTTCACAGCCATAAGAAGGTGCTTGCCTTTGCTTGTGCTCTTGTGGACCAATCCCCACTTGTCCTCTAGGGCATCTTTATCTCTCGAGTGTCTGAGGAGGGCCCTGCAGCCCGTGCTGGAGTCCGAGTAGGTGACAAACTCCTTGAGGTAAGTAGTGACCCCCTTGCCTTGCAGCAAGGGACAGCTGATCCCTTCAAAGTCCGCATAGTTCTGGTTATTGGGCTACTTGGCTGCTCCTGTCAGGAAGTCGGGACTCTGTCTTCCCCATCCAGAAGTCCAGGGCCCAAAGATTACTGGGTAAAGCTATTGAGAGCTTAAACAGTAGGCTTAGAAGCCCTCCATACCAAGTTCCCTCTCCATCTGGGTCTGGGATATAGTTTAATGGTAGATCACTAGCCTACAATGTATGACAATTTGGGTTTAATCCCCAGTACTACAAGGGGATGGGATGTGAAAACGAAGCAGCTCCTGGCCTAAACAAGAGGTAGGGTCAGACCACAGCAGTCCTGATGGGAAGTTCGTCTCTCTGGAAGCCCTAGAGGTTTCTGCCTGGACACTTGGCCATTGGAGAACTCACAGGAAAGCCTTGACCTTCCTGTGGGGACAAGGCCAAGTGAGGTAAAAGGCTCTGGGATTCCAGACCGAGAGGGCTTGAGGAGAGGGGTTGCTGCTGCCCTCATGCTTCCTGCTCAGCTCCAGCCCCAGCGCTGCCTAGAGGCATGTGGAGTTGGCAACCTAATAGCCTTGCCTTGCATGTTCTCTGCTAACCAGATGACAGTTTCTGAGTGAGGACACCAGTGTAGAATGGCCTCAGACATCTGCCTGTGTCTCATGGCTAGCCTAGATCCTGGCATGAAGACAAACAGAAAGATCATAAGCACCGGGCGATGGTAGCGCACACCTCTAATCCCAGCACTCGAAAGGCAGGGGCAAGTCTGAGTTCAAGGACAGCCTGGTCTACAGAGTGAGTTCCAGGACAGTCAGGGCTACACAGAGAGACCCTGTCTCAACCCCCTCCCCCCAAGAAAAAGAAAAGAAAAAGGCATCAATATACAGTTAGAGTGTCAGGGTGGCTATGCCTAGATGCTGATTTGTCACAGCTTTTGTCTTCTCTTGCCCACAGGTGAATGGTGTGGCCTTACAGGATGCAGAGCACCATGAGGCTGTGGAAGCCCTTCGGGGCGCAGGCGCTGCTGTGCAGATGCGAGTGTGGAGGGAAAGAATGGTGGAGCCTGAAAATGCAGTCACCATCACCCCTTTGCGCCCTGAGGATGACTATAGTCCCCGGGAAAGGCGGGGAGGTGGCCTGCGCCTGCCCCTGCTTCAGCCTGAGACTCCTGTACCCCTCCGCCAGCGCCATGCTGCCTGTCTTGTGCGCAGTGAAAAGGGACTGGGTTTCAGCATTGCTGGTGGAAAAGGTTCCACACCTTACCGGGCTGGCGATGGGGTGAGGCATTGATGGGGTGGCCTAGGGTGGAGGAGGGGACTGTCCCTGATGAGCAGAGACATGTTAGGTCTCCAATATAATGGCTTCAATGTGGCTTCTCTTTCCCAGCAGGGTATCTTCATATCCCGCATTGCAGAGGGAGGAGCTGCCCATCGGGCAGGTACTCTACAAGTTGGTGACCGAGTCCTCTCGGTGAGTGGGGCTAAGTATGTCCTGATAGTGTCTTTGTTTGTCCTGCTTACCATCTCTGACCTAAGTATGTTCCTGTAGATCAATGGAGTGGACATGACTGAGGCAAGGCACGACCATGCTGTCTCCCTGCTGACTGCTGCTTCCCCTACCATCTCCCTGCTCCTGGAGAGGGAGACTGGAGGGACTTACTCACCTAGCCCCCCACCACATTCCTCCCCAACCCCTACTGCTACTGTTGCTGCTACCATGACCACTGCCATCTCTGGGGAACCTATGCTACCTATGCTGTCCCCTAGCCTGTTGGCCACTGCCTTGGAAGGACCATACCCTGTGGAGGTGAGACACCTGCCCATATCCTGCTCGGCATCCACTCAGCTCCAAGAGTAGAATAAAAGCCCACCCAGGATCCGCTAGTCATAACATGGAGCCACACAAGGCAGAAGTAGTACATGGCCTTTCTACATATGCCCAAGAAGCTAAGGTTCTCCAGTCAGCCGCCATGGTGTTTCCCATCTGCCCTAGCATAGTCTGTCAGTAGCCTGCTCTGCTCCATGCCTATAGTCAGTGAAGGTGTGTAGATGTCAGACTGCGTGGCGAGGTAGCAGACTACCCCAGAGGCAGATGGGTCCACATGGGCCTGCCCATCCTACCAGCACTCCTTGCCGATCCCATTGCCAGAGTGTTAGCTTCTTTCCCCCTTGCCCTGCTCTGACTGAGGCCCACCCTGTCCTCAGGAAATCTGCCTGCCCAGGGCTGGTGGGCCACTGGGGCTTAGCATCGTAGGAGGCTCTGATCACTCCAGCCACCCATTTGGTGTCCAGGATCCTGGTGTATTCATCTCCAAGGTAAGTAGGCCTGGCAGGTAACTCATGCAAGAAGCACCTGCCCCAGCCAGACTACTGCATGTGGTCCTCTCCTGCAGGTGCTTCCTCGGGGCCTGGCTGCTCGCTGTGGCCTTCGGGTTGGGGACCGCATCCTAGCAGTTAATGGGCAGGATGTTCGGGAGGCCACACATCAAGAGGCGGTCAGTGCCCTTCTCAAGCCCTGCCTGGAGCTGTGTCTGCTTGTGCGGAGGGACCCACCACCTCCAGGCATGCGGGAACTCTGCATTCAGAAGGCCCCTGGGGAGAAGCTGGGCATCAGCATCCGAGGAGGCGCCAAGGGCCATGCAGGGAACCCCTGTGACCCCACCGATGAGGGCATTTTCATCTCCAAGGTGAGGGCTCTTCCTTCCTGGGGCCATGGATAGGTGCCTGGTGGCGGTCTCACACTGTTCTCCCTACAGGTGAGCCCTACAGGGGCTGCCGGACGTGATGGACGGCTGCGTGTGGGACTCCGGCTGCTGGAAGTGAACCAGCAGAGCCTGTTGGGCCTCACACATGCTGAGGCAGTGCAGCTGCTGCGCACTGTGGGTGACACCCTAACTGTGCTTGTCTGTGATGGCTTTGACACCAGCACCACCATGGCCATGGAGGTTAGTGGCCTACCCTGGGGATTAGGTGCTGTCCTAGCAGTGACCTTTACAGTCAGGCAAAGTCCAGTCTCTGCTTGGGTCTGGAAAGTACTTGGCCTTTAGGAACCAGCTGTATGGGAGTGGAGTGGTGGGCCCTGTGTTCTGCAGCTCCCCCCTTTTTTGTTTTTGTTTGTTTTGTTTTTCAAGACAGGGTTTTACTGTTTAGCTGTCCTGGAACTCGCTTTGTAGGGCAGACTGGCCTCAAGCTCACAGAGATCCACCGTGCAGGCCCTTTTCTGAGCCCTCATCACTGTACTGTCTAGAGGCTATAGTCTGGGTGGGCCAGCAGTGTAGAGGTGGTTGTGTCTATACCCATGTGATCAGGACCTGAGAAAACAGCTCTTATAGGGCTCTGGGAAGGCAGTACTTGAGGGCACACGGCAGCTAGCAAGACAGGGAAGAGAGAAAGCACTGTTCAGAGTCCCCCGTACCCTTCCCTCCCCCCCCCATCGCAAGAAGACAGCTTCCTGGTCCTACTGGCCATTAGGGTGTCCCTCTTATAGTCCCTTGGTGGAACTTCCTCCCACCTTCTGGTTCCTGGCATCTTTCGGTATTGCCACAGGGCAGAGCCAGGACATGGACACAGGGTAGAGCTGCTTCTGCTCTCTGGCTCCCTGGAGTAGTACAACAATGTCCAGCCATCAAAACTGGGCCTAGACCCAAGAGGCAGGCACCGTGGACAAGTCTCCCTCTAGTCTCATTGCTCCTCTCTGGGCCCATGCTTCCTCATTGTCCTGCCTTCTTGCTGTCCCTAGGACCCTCCACAGCTTCGCCTATAGTCCAAGTGAGCCTTCAAGGGCACTTTATGTGCACTGGCTGTCTGCTGTTCCCGGACATCCTTGCTAGTTGTGCTGGTCTCCAGGGTGCTGGTGCCTGTACTCCCACTCCCTATATAGCTTTTATTCCTTAACTCTAGGGACAGGCAGCCATGCTAGGTTGGAATCCTTTGGCAGTGGATCTTTGGATTAGTGACTTCCTATTAGATGCTGGCAGAAAGATACCCTCTGGCCACAGACCTGTACTTTGTCCCAGACTAGCTGGTGAGGGTCACTGGATGGGAAACAAGTTAGCCTTGGTGTTAGCATCTCTGGGTATTGTACTGCAGTCTGAGTGAGGTGCTACTCCCTGGTGTAAGGTTGACTCTTGTCCCGCTTCTCTCCCAAGAGAGTCCTGTATCCTGGAGGATTTTTTTGTGTGACTTCTCCCTGGGTGGTCTAGTCCCTAGAGAAGACCTGCATTTTGTTTACTCACATTCGCTCATGTGTTTAAAAGTGTGTTGCTTCATACACACTTTAATCTTTGAGTTCAGAACAAAGCCCTCTGGAAAGAGAGCATCAGCTTCAGGGTTGCAGGGCTGATGTGGTTCTGGGTCCCCATGGCCGTGAATCTGCTCCCTGCTGTCGTGACCCCGGCTGTTCTTGCAATACCTGGGTGGCTCATGAGTGTAGGCAAGCTACTGTGTATCTACACATGCTTGGTCCTGCCAAAGCCTGTCTTGGCTGGGTCTTCATCTGTACTCTGTCTGGGGAGCAAGGCAGGTTTCTAGCCTACCTAGTGAGACACTCTGGGCAGTGGGCAGCTGACCAGGAGCCTCTGAGGAGCCTTCCTGCCCACAGCAGCTGCCTGCTTTGACCTCTGTCTCCTTAGTCGTTGTCTGCTCTCAGGATGCCTTGGCTGCTCCTACGTTGCAGGTAGACACCACCTTCACACATAGTTAGTTTACTGTCTGCTCCCCACCCTCGGGGTGGGGTCTCATCCTGGGCCTTGCATATACTAGGGAGGGCTGCACTGAACTCTGCCCCTCCCCCTGGGGCCCCCTTTTATGCTTCCCAGAACGAAGCTGTTTTCCTTCTTCCACTGAGTTTTTTCTTTCTTGATGTTTCTGGCTCCAAAGTTTGTTTGAAACAAGTCTCACTGTGTAGCCGAGGTTGGCAATCCCCCTGCCCTCCGAAGCTAGAGGTTACATCTGTGTGCCATGCACCTGTCTTGTGTTTGTTTCCCTTTTAGGATGGGATCCTTTGATTGCAAAAATTTACAAATTTTATGAATTAAGGCTTCTTCTGTAGGGCTGTGTGTGGAATATGGTTGTTCTGTTTTGAGACAGGGTTTCTCTGTACAGCAACTCTGGCTGTCCTGGAACTTGCTTTGTAGATCAGGCTGGCCTCGAACTCACAGAGATCAGCTGCCTCTGCCTTCTCGAAAATGCTGGGATTAAAGACATGTGCCACCAATGCTTATCAGTTGTCCCCAAGTGATTAATGAAAGTCTCACTGCTGAGGGAGCACGATTTGGCTGTGTGGTAGGTCCCATGCACTCTAAGACTTAGTTCTTGACTTGGTCACAGTGAGTTGTGAAGCCTGCCAGGACAGTGTGCAGGGGCAGTCACTTTATAGTGTGCTCTACTGCTGAGCTCTTACATCACCCATTCTTGAAGTTTTGTCTGCTGTGTGTTCTCTTCTGAACAGATATGCCAGGTTCCATAGCACAACTGGTTAGGACTCTGGGATCATTTTGTGAGTTTTTCTTGAGCCTCTTCCAGGCTGCTCTCCTTCTCTGTGAGTGCCAGTGGCTCCTCGTTGGCTGGCTTTGCTTTATCTCCTGGCAGAAGCGCTATGGCTCACAGCCATCACACAGTGATGGAGGGGGCCTCTTCCCTAGGGCTTCCCTCATTGTCTGTTTTCAGCCTGGAGCTTTGGGCCACTAATGGTGGTGGCCAGTGACTCTGCCTTGTGCCAGACTTAAGCAACTGTTTGTTGTAGTTTCTGTAGGAACGTTTCCAAACTGAGGGTGTTATCTCTGCTTGTAATTGTAAAAGCAGTCATCTCTAGTGGGCACTGGGTGTCCTGAAGGGGCCTTCCATATATGCTCAGTGGGACTGGCCTGGTCCCAGAGACTCCATGCTTGGGAGAAAACATTCTTCACACATCAGTACTCTTTTGCAGGATATGACTCTTGGCTTCTCATAGAAGAGCTGAGGACCTGGCACTGGTAGCTTTTGTCCCCAGAGATTGCCCGTTCTGAACCCTCTAGGTGTGGAACAGCATACAGATACCCTTACTCACACTCTGCTTCAAAGAGAAAAAATTATTGTGCTTATTTTTGTGAGGAACCGGTTTGTGTTCCATGGTACATATGTGGAGGTCAGAGGAGAGCTTGCGGGAGTTGGTTCTCTCTACCATGTCAGTCTTGGGGATTGGACTCAGCTCATCAGTCTTAAGAGCAGTTGCCTTTCTCCCCACAAGCCATCTTGCTGACCCAGCACCTCACTTTTCTCAAACTACCCACTTGAGTCATCTGAGCTTGTTTGACCTGTGGGATCAGTTTGCCAGCTATTAGTGACTTTGACCTGCATCTTTCTACCTCCCTCAGGCTTGTAGTTGTGGTGTGGGGGAGGGTGTCCTGGCTATATCTTGTCTGCCCTGTGCTAAGGACTGGTGTTCTCGGGGTTCCATACATCTAGGCTCTTCGCGCGCGCGCACACACACACACACACACACACACACACACACACACACACACCAGCTAGAACGACCTTACTCTCCAGTCCTCTTCCCTCTGGTCACCTGAGCGCCTGTGTTGGTACCTGAGTGAGTTCTCACACCTTGCTCTTGCACTGGCTCCCGAGCATTTGCTGTAAGGACTGGGTCTTGTGCTGGCGTCTTATCCCATCTCCTTCCCTGTCACCAGACCCTTCCACATATTAGTCACAGCTTTGTTTTGGTGAAGATTTATTATTTTCTGTGTATGAATGTTTTGCTTGCATGAATATATTTACTGAGTGCATGCAGGAGCCCATGAAAATCAGAAGAGAGATTACTTAGAACTAGTGTTTTGGACAGGTGTGAGCTGCCATGTAGATGATGGGAACTGAACCCATGTCATGGGCAATTGCTTTTACTGCTGAGCCATCTCTTTATCCCGTCACAGTTATTTTAATATCAGATTGTTCCAATATGGTCTCATGGAAGGGGCTTGAGGCTGGGCCTGAGTCATTTTGACACCACCCATCTGCTGTCTTCTGGACTCGTCCCACACTTTCCTGCCAAGTGTGGGACCGGCCATTTTTCCCTGGAGTACTGATTTTCTCTGATGACGGTGATGTTAGAAGCCAAGGTCTAGTGCACTAGTCTTGGGGTATCATGGCCAGAGATAAGAGCGGTGTGTGAATAGTTCCTATCTGGTTATTCCTGAAGCCATAGGAAGCCTTGGGTCACTTGCTGGCATTGTCCATCTTTCAAGTCAACACCACAGGTCAGCCCTTCTTACTCGAGTGGGCTTTTCTGATGTGGGAAACCAGGCTTCCTTACCCTTGCTGTTTTTACTGTCTGCTCATCCCCTCTGTATGGCAGTCCTTCCCACCCCACTGAGCCTGCCTCTCGGGCCTCCCTAGTGCCTTTTTGACTGAATTATTCCAGAAGTGAAGAAGGTAGGCACCTTGTTTATTGTTTGTTCTAGTACTGTTGTCAGAGTCTGAAAAAGACAAGTTTGTCTGCCATTGTGATTATTTTTATCCAGCTTTCTTATTTCTAGTGATCTTTGCTTTGTGTGTTTAGCTGCTCATTTGTTCAGTGTTACAGTTTGTGATCACTGTTGTCACCTGCTCCTGCTTGACACTCTTGACCTCAAGTTCCATTTTCCCAGTTGTGAGCAGCTGCTCCCTGTTTGTTTTCTTGGTCTCTCATCATTTCAGTGGTCTCTGGATCAGTATTACATAGCTGGGTTTGTCTGAGGCCACACTGCATTAGTGGGAACTCTGATGGTAACCATGTGGCTGTTATCTTGCCTTCCATTCTGCTATCGCCTCCTCCTCCTGGATTCCTCTGGTGGTAGAGGCCTGACCTGGTCCTTTGTGCTTTGTGGATGGAAGGCAACTGAGGCCATGTTTCCATCTATATTTACCCTTCATCTAAATACATTTTAGCCCAGGCCATGTGCTCTCAGCTCCCTGCTCCCCGCAACACACACATGTGTGCACGCACACACACATACATACACACACACACTTGTGCATTCATACACACACGCACACACGTGCATGCACGTATTCCATCCCAGACTTCCAGTTCCAGAGCTAGCTTAATTTCCCCTTACAGTGTTTTCTGAATCCTTACTTAGCACCCAAACTACACATTTTAAATGTAGCCTATCTATCCATCTGGGAGTGTTACTTTGCTACCAAGCTCATTGCCTTTGGCTACTCCCTTCCCAGTCCCATCTTATTAGCTATTCCTCCTTTATTCCTAGACTAGTCAGCTTGTTTTATCCCCATGCCAAGCATTGTGGCTGAGCATGGCTGTTTCACATTCCTGTCGTGTGCAGACATGACCCACACCCACAGTGGCCCCATGAACCTAAAGCCATAACTACTCTTTGTCCCAGGAGGATTGGGGACAGGTACATAAGAGACATGGATAGACCGGTAGGTTGTCCACAGAGCCTCAAGTGTCCAGCTTGTCAGGATAAGGGGTCCTGGGTTCAGACCAGCTTGCTCCAGAAGTGGGACCTTGCCAGCAAGTTCCTCCTCTCAGCCCACTCTTCTCCTTGCAGGTGTCTCCAGGTGTCATTGCCAACCCATTTGCAGCAGGCCTTGGCCACCGGAACAGCTTGGAAAGCATTTCATCCATTGACCGGGAACTGAGTCCTGAAGGCCCAGGCAAGGTCAGGATCAAAGTGGCTGTCAGCCTAGGACTGGCTTTGAGCTACTATTTCTTGATCATGTCCGCTCCTCTTACAGGAGAAAGAGTTGAGCAGTCAAACCCTACCCTGGGAGCCTGAGTCACCAGAGACTCTGGTGAGTCCCACACAGACCCAGCTTAGAGCCTGCAGTGGTGGACACAGCCCAGGAGTCCTGGGTGGGCAGTCACACTCCTGGGACCTAGTCCTCTTAGCACTGTGGTCCGCTCCACTCTCCAGGGTCGGAAGCTGGAGCCCCTGAAGCTGGACTACCGTGTCCTGGCTGCTGTGCC
>LOEQ01000871.1:550657-564495 GCA_001685075.1 Bramus lutescens
GTGTGTGTGTGTGGTGATATCAGGCTTTTTTTCTGTGGGAGATGCTGTTGTTAGCTGATGGGTCGTCAGTGGGTGTGTATTGTGTTGTTTTTCCTGCTGTCTGTCAAGCACTGGGTTACAGGAGCGTCGGTTCTGCTGCGATTACCAAGGTGCACTCCGGCATCTTTTCCGTGAGTGGGCAAACTAGAGACCACCCTGTTCTTCTCCAGGCACTACAGGTTTCTGCGGCCTGTTTTTGCATATGGAGTGGCACTTGCCCTCAAATCATTGTGGTCCTAGGACACCAATGAACAGAAACAGTTACACCTTGAAAGCTGCATTTTTAGGATAAGCAGACAAAATAACAATGACATAGCAATCAATGATGGGGAAGAACTCATGGAATTGACAAGATTTGGGTTGAACTTTCTATGGTTTCCAGCACTTAGGACTGCTGTCAAGTCAGAAAGGGGCTCAGGAAGGAAAATGGGTCTGGGGTATTAGGGTAGGGTTAGTAGTCTTGCTTGTTGCTGTTTTTATTGTAGGAGGTTTTTTTATTAGCACCTAGATAACTGAGCCTGTGATTCTGCCTTCTCAGGTCTAATTGATGATTATAAAACCCTCCATGGCAATGGCCCAGCCCTGGGCACATCAGCTACTCGGTGGCAGCCGCCAGTTTACCAGGGTGGCAGGACCTTTGGTGCCCGCTACTCTCGTCCAAGTCGGAGGGGCTTCTCCTCACACCGTGGCCCTTCATGGCGCAAGAAATATTCCCTTGTGAATCAGCCTCTGGACTCTTCGGACCCAGCCAGTGATCATGCTTTGCAGACATCCCTCAGGTCTGGAGACAGCCAGCATCCTGACACCCAGCAGTACATACTGGAGAGACAGGTCCAGCTCAGACCAGATCAGAATATGGTTATTAAAATCAAGCCACCATCAAAGACAGGCCCCACCAGTGCTTCAGGGGTCCAGCAGGGCTCCTTGGAAGACTATGATGAGTCCTTCTGGAGTGACCAAAGACCCCAGGGAAGTGAGGTTGAGCTCCCTGGTGGACAACTGCAGTCTGCAAGGCCCGGAAGAACCAAGATGGGTTATGGTGTGGATGACCCCCTTCTGGTCTGCCAGAAGGAGCCTGGCAAGCCTCGGGTGGTGAAGTCTGTGGGCAGGGTGAGTGAAAGCCCCTCCGAGCATCGGTGGACAGTCAGTGAAAGTGAAATCACCATCAAGGCACACTTCCCACCGCCTATTGTGCACCAATGTACTGGTGTGGCCCTGGGCCGGAAAGTAGGCCCTCATTCTGCCAACTATGCCAAACAACACATTGGAGACCACAGAGCAAATACTGGCCGTGCAGACCAGCCAGCTTCCTTGGGTTCGATGGTGGCTCCAGTCAGACCAGCAACAGGAGCCAGGGAGGTCAGGGAAGCCTCACTGCTAGTGTCTTGTCGAACCAGCAAGTTCCAGAAGAACAACTACAGATGGGTGGCTGCCTCTGAGAAAAGTCCACGGGCCATTCGGAGGGCTCTCAGTCCCAGAACGATTGTGGAGAGTGAGAGCAAGGCAGAGAAGCCACAGCCTAAGGTTGACCCAGAGACCAGGCCTGAGAAACTAGCCACATCATCCAAGCCTGGACCCTCTCCCAGCAAGTACAAGTGGAAGGCTTCCAGCCCCTCTGCTTCCTCCTCTTCCTCTTTCCGTTGGCAGTCAGAAGCGGGCAGCAAGGACCATACTTCTCAGCTCTCCCCAGTCCCATCTATGTCCCCATCAGAGGACAGACCAGCAGTGGGACCCAACAACTTGAAGCCCCTTTTTGGAGAGACACCACTCTCAGCTTACAAAGTGAAGAGCCGTACCAAGATTATTCGGAGGCGGGGTCATACCAGGTGTGCATCTTTCCATCTTGCAATAGCCTAGCTAGGTGGGTGGGGTAGGGCTCATGAAGGCTTTTTGGCTCCTAAATTAGGAAATTTGGAGCCATTGACTTTAGCTTGTGTTCCCTTCCTAGTTTCCAGGTTGGGGATAAAGAAGGCCCATGTTGAGTCTATTCAGCACCATGGATGCGTGGCCTACCCTGGGAGCTTCGTGTGTGATTTTGGGTCATGCTTCTAGTAGGAGTGAGGCTGGAGGTAGTGTCATGTTGGGATGTGTCAGGTACAGCTTGAGTGAATCAGGGCCTGGCATGGGGCCTCAGCAGGGTTGGGAGGCAAGAGCTCTGAGACTGATGATGCTGACAGGCCTATCATTTTGGGTAGTTTCCCTTCTGGAGTGGGACTGGGTTCAAAAACAGGGTGTCATGCCAGGTTAGGTGCTTGGGGAGCAGCACTCTGGGTCTGTCCAGTGTTTAGCAGTATGTAAATGCTGCATGGCTGTTCTGACCAGACCAGCGGGTTATGTGTCTGTGCTGGGTGGTGAACTAGGGTGCCAGGTGTGCCTGGACTTTCCTGCTCTGTTTTTTTTGAAGGCTTTAGGTTCCAGGAAGTCAGGCTTTGTGGGGCACTGTGTCCTGGCCCACACAGAAGTGTGCACCATTTGTGTTAGGTTGGGTGACAGTGGAAGGGGCTGGTGCTCTCTGGCCGCCTTCAAAGTGTGCTAAGGTTTTGTTGGGTGACTATCATTCCAAAGGAAGCAAATTGGTTTTACATTCCAACTGATGGTGGCCAGGGGACCAGGCTGAGCTACTGCTTTCTGAGTACATGTTACTTCTGAGATCACTACCCTTGCATGACTGTGGGAAACTAAAAGATGGTGTCATAGCCTAGAGTATATGGTTAGGGGTCAGAACCTTCAGATCAGCTGCTAATGGCAAAAATATTGCCTGTTTACCAGGCAGAGGGCCTGCTTATGCCATCAGACAGTGTTTTTCCAAAAGACAATTCTCTCCTTGCCATGAATCCCCCTAAGGAAGTTCTTCCTGCATTCTCAGTTTGATCTTTGGCTCTGTGCACCAGACTTGTGCTGTTTATAGTTATCTGACCTTGAGTCCTATCCTCATAGTGCCTAAGGATAGATTGCTCTTATCAGGCTGTGGTGGGGACCTGGGAGGGGGAGTTTTGACACAGCCTTGGTGATGCACTGGGGAGATGGCATCAGGGTGGCAGCTCTCTCTCAGGAACGTGGCCCTTCTCCATCAGTTTCCCCTAGTCTTGTCCAGGGTCTCACCTGGCTTGGAGAAGGGTTGGGGCTGAAACCACTCTGCTCTGCTTCACTTGGCGAGTATGGCAACCTGTGCTGTGTCCAGATGAGGAAGGTGCTTGGGCAGATGTACTCAACGAACCTGTTGGTAGTCTTTTGTGTTTTATCTCCACAGCCTTCCAGGGGACAAGAAGAGCAGCCCCTCAGCTACCACCACCAACAAAAGCCATCTCACCCAGCGACGGCGACAGGTCCTCCGGGGGAAGAATAGCCCCATTCTGAAGAAGACTCCTCACAAGGGTCTGATGCAGGTCACCAGGCATCGGCTGTGCTGCATGCCATCTAGCCGGGCCCACCTTTCCACCAAGGAAGGTATGACAGAGAGGAAGATGTTAGGAACTGGCTGAGGATGGACTGCCCTCCACCAAGGTGGTCAGGAACCATGTCAGGATGGTGGGGCATGAAACCCAAATGAGAGTCTAGAGAGGGGTGGGCTGGACATGGCTGGGTCCCCTCGGGCAGTTGACAAAAGGAAAAGGATGGATTGAAGAGGCTTACAGCTTTGGGTGGAGAAGATGGAAGGTCTGCTAGTGTTGCCTGGCAGGGTGTGAGGAAGGGCTGCTCACTGGAATCATCTAGGTTAGCATGATTTGCTTGTATCTATGTGGTAGAGTGGCATATAGACTGGGGACAGCAAAGGTTGTTTTCTTTTCATAGGGGCTGGCACAGTATCCCCCAGCCCTACATGTGGGCAGGGAAGGGTGAGGGGTGAGGGGTCTTGAGTCTAGTGGCTCCATCTCTGGGGCTTTGGATGTGTTAGGAGGCTACTGAAGCTGTTGCCACTGCCACCACTGGTGGTAGAGAATGAATAGCCTCATAATTATAGACAGTGCATAGTGCCCTGGTATTCCTGTTGCAGGAAGGACTGTGGGCAGTCTTTCCATCCATACATTCACCTGCTTACCCATAGAGCACGTGATGGGCACCTTGGGGTCAAGAATTATCTCGCTGGTTCCTGGGGATGCTGAGCCATATCTCACTGGAGACAGGTGGCTGCCCGAACCCTTGTTAACAGCCTGGACAGTTGGTTTTCAGTAGTAAAGGTGTCCTGAGAAGACGAAAGCAGAAGACTACAGTTATGGGCTGTAGGGAGGGTATAAACTCTAGGCAGGTATTGGGAGTGCTTCTTGAGGAGTCTTAGGTGAGGAGAGGAAATAACACTCAGATATGCAGGTGAAGGTAGTGGTGGAACATAGATCAGAAGGAAGGCCTCCTAGCCAATGTGCTTTACAGGGTCGGGAAAGGGGATGACCACAATGGAAGGACACTAGCTCATGCCACAGTAAGGAAAAGGAGTAGGTTCTGATTGTGATGTCAGGGAGGAGACAGATGAGGAAGCCAGGAGACATGAGGAGCATCAGGTGGCAGGATTAGGCTAGTAGGCTGGAGTAGACAGTCAGGATGGCTGGTATGCAAGGCCTTGCATATAAGATGTATGTGGGGTGGGGGAGTTGTCATCTTAGCCCAGATGAGCTATGGAAACAGAAGGTGCTGCTGAACCTGTAGCTGGGATGACTACTACACAACTCTGCATAGACAGAGGCCACAAGAGTAGGCTGTCTGCAGGGGTTGGCCTGGCCAGGGTTTTGGCCAAGGAGATGAGAGTGACAATAGTCGTTTCTCTAGGCTTGCCGCGGGAACTGGTTTGTGGTTTCCTTGGCTCCCTCATGCAAGTCTTACTGTCTGCCTCTTTTCCTTGCTTGTCCAAGAACTCCAGCCTGAATGATGTTCAAGACCCTGGCCAATCTGTTTGATTCCCTGGGCTGGGGTCTTGCCACACTGCTGAGTGGAGCTCTTCTATCTCCAAGTGGGTACAGCCCCCAAACTCATGTGGCTGTTAGAGGTCAGGGTCTCTCAGTACATAGGGTCTGTGGATAAGGGGCAACTGCCCTTTGATCTAGTGTTGGGGTCTTCTCTTTTTGCTTTTCTCCAAAAAAAAAAAAATGCTTAGCCCTAGTTCCAGATCTCCTCTTCATGCTAGTACCCTGGTGTTTAGGAGAGGGACCTGATTGCTCAGTAGACTTTGGGTGCCCAGTAGTGGGGTAGCCTAGCTGCTTCTGGCCCACCCCTTCTTCACGTCACTACTCAGCCCTACTGTGTGGCCTTGCAGCCGGCAGAGGGCGCACTTGCCCCTCTTATCCCTCCATCCACCTTTTTCTGGTAATTGATTGCCTAATTTCCTCTTTATGTGAAAGAAAGCAGATATCAAGTAATTTGCAGCAATAACCTGCTAATGCTGGGCCAGTATCGAAACTCCCCTGTTCATTTCAAGTGGCAGATAAAACACTAATACATAATTATCCTTGCAAATTGGATTGTTTTAAATAACCAAAAGGCTACGGCCAGAAGAAAGCGATCCCATCTCCCTCGAGTTACTCTTGCAGCGTAATTGCCGCGTTCAATCAATTTCCCTGGCATTAGAAATTCCATCACAATCAACATTAAGCTTTATTCATTGTGATGGCTAAGAGCCGGGCCATTTCTCCTCTTTTTCTTAACTGGCAAAATTAATCAGGGAAAAGATTTTAAACATTTACCCGTGCGAAAGAGGTCAGAGCTGCCACTATATTGCTCAGCAGATAAGGGGGCTAATAAAAAGAAAATTGAATTACTAATGATCACCAGGAACCGAGTATATAAAACCTGGCAATCGCCAGTTCAGGAGAAGGAGAATCAATTTTCTTGGGACAAGGTGTGCTCATTTTTTATTTTGGCGCGTATTATCAGCAATTTAATTTGAGAGCGCATAAACAGGAGGAAACAGTTAGGGAATAATGAGCCTGGAGGTGTAAAGTGCCACAGGATATATGCTGTACACAATTTATTTGGCACAACAGATAATCGCTTTAATTGAATTCAAAACTGCATTGTTCAGCAGCCATGGGGCTGCTCATGCTTGGGGACGGAGAGTGTCAGGAAGGTTCCAGTCTGAAGTGGTGTCTTCCTTCTGGTCAGCCTTTGGTTGGTGGGGTGAGGTGAGAGCCCCCAGAGAGAGCCCTGAGTGGGCCAGGGAAGCATGTGTTCTAGGTCGCTGCTGAGACCTGCTTGCTCTGCCTCCCATGGACATATGCTAGAAAAGGCATTTGGGAGGGATGAATCTTTAGGGATGTGGCAATTGGTAAAGTTACTGTGTGATGCTCTACCTTTGGTCGGTGTGGGGATATAGGCCCTGGGAGTCTTGGAGTGAACTCCTAGACTTACTCACCTAAAGGCATGGCCTATGCCTAGTATGTGGCTTGGCTTCCTGAGCTATGTGCATAGGGTGCTGTTTAATCTGACATACCAGTCAACTTTTCATCTGCTGCCCTAACTTAGGTAACTGCTTAGTATCAGTAAGTCATGGGCTTCTGCTCAACAGCCTTTTGGAAGCACTGGCTGTCCACTGCCAAGAAAAAGCCATTGTGGGTGGATAGGCTGTGTATGATCACCTTAGAGGTAGAAGAACCTTCTCTTTTATCTTCCCATAATGGATATGTGGCCATTGCTTGTCCTTTTCTCCTTATAGCTATGTTTTAAATTTTTGGTCTTAGGACTTAGTAGTTGAGTACATTTACTGCTCTTCCAGAGGACCCAAGTTAAGTTTACAACTACTTATAACTTCAGTTCCAGGGGATCTGTCACGCTCTTCTGGACTCTGTGCATATCTGCATGCATGTGTGCATACCAACACGTGGACATACATATAAAAATCATTTTAAATGAATTAGAAGTATTTAAAAATCAGGGCTGGAACAATGGCTTAGTAGTTAAGAGCATATACTGCTCTTCTAGAGTACTCCAGTTTGATTCCCAGCATCATGTTAGGTGGCTCACAGCTGCCTATAACTCCAGTTCTAGGGGAATCTGACTCCTCCGATTTCCATGGCTACCCATACTCAGGCATGTTTGTCCTGCTTGAGCATGCACACAAACACACACACACACTGTTGAAAATAAAATGAATTGGCCAGGCATGGTGCCTTTAACCCTAGCACTCTGGAGGCAGAGGCAGGTGGATCTTTGAGTTTAAGGTCAGCCTGGTCTATAGAGCAAGTTCCAGGACAGCCAGGACTACACAGAGAAACCTTGTCTCAAAAAACCAAAAATAAAATAAATATAAAAAATCTTTTAAAGCCAGGTGGTGATGGTGCACACCTTTAATCAGTCGTGAACCCTCCGTCTCCGTCCACTTAGAGACAGAGTTTGAGGCCAGCCTGTGAGTTCCAGGACAGCCAGGGCTGTTACACAGAGAAAACTCATCTCGAAAAACAAAAACAAAAACAACAAAAAAATTCTTTTAAGCAAACAAACAATCCTTGACTTTGCCCTGAAAATAGAGTCTTCTTAGGTAAAAGGTTAGTCTGATAGGTTCTGGGTTGGGGCTTTCTAGAGGATTGGATAATTAGGACTAGGTAAATTTTCATTGTGATGTCGTGCAGATGGTGGGCTGACCTGAGACCCACCTGCTGCCTACATTTCACATGATCCTCTAGGCAGAGTCCTCCAGCATGTGGCAGGAGCCTCCCTCAGCTCACTATGGTAGCCCTGTGCTGTGAAGGAACCACTGTTAACATTTATAGGTAAGAAGCAAACCACTCAATTTGGGGCACCGGCAGAAGGGTAGGTAAGAGTCGTGGCCTCTTGTCTGGCTGGGTATCCCTCAGTGGTGGTCTTCTTATCCTGCCTGGGGTAAGAGTCTGCTGGGATGGATGCTCATTCCAGATTCAAAAGTTTTTAAGGAAGAGCTCAGGAAGTCCTCCCAGTGCAAACACTATTAACCTCTTCTCTGCCCAGTGCTCTCTCTGTCCAGTACTCACTACAAACTGGGTAGCTCTTTGGCCACCCTCAGCTTAGAGCTGTCACCCATGGAGGATTGGGAACCCTCAGATGGTTAGTGTTCTCTGGGAGCTGATCTTACCCTCTAGCCTCTAGCCATCCTGAAGGCAGCCTCCTCAGAGCTCTGACTAGTCTTTCTCAGTTTGGGTGAGGCCTGCCTTTATACTGAGGTGGGACAGCTTCTCTGCTTTCCCTCCTGGCTGTATAGACAATTGTGCTCAAGCCTGCTGACCTGCTTGATCTCTTGTGCCCATCATCTTCCTTCTTTGACCCCCTTAAAGTGCCTTGTGTCCCCTGCTCCTGGCAGAGTTCCCAAACAGATATGTATATATATCTCCTTATGGGTCCATTCAGAATCACTTTTTTTCAGCTATTCTGGGGAAGGTAGTGTAGTCATAGCTTCATACTTAGTTTGTCCATTGATTGTGGTACTAGAGATTGAACTCAGGGCCTTGAACATACTCAAGCAAATGCTTGGCTGTTGATTTTTTTTTTTTTTTGCTTTTTATTATTTTGAGACACTGTGTTACTAAGTTTTCCAGGTTGGCCTTGAACTCACACTGTAACCCAGCCTCTTGAGTAGCTTGGATCAGTTACTTCACCTCTTTATTTTAAAAGCCTAGGTTATATATGTAACCTAGGCTAAATATGTAGTGAAGGATGATCTTGAACCTTCTGCCTCTGCTTCCCAGTGCTGGGCTTATAGGCGTGGCTACCCTCCTGGCTTTCACTTCTCCTCTTCTGCCAAAGTATTAAGGGGGGTCTTGCCTCTTATTAGGCCTGCCTCTTCTTTGGCTAGATTTGGTCCTTTAAAAATTCTGCCCCCTTTTGAAGGTCTTACTCCTTGGCCAGGACCTATTCATTCATGGGCCAGATCCCACCCCTCCGTAGCCAAACCCCATCTACTCTGGCCAGACACTAGACTTTGCCTCTTCAATAGGTCCTGCCTCTGAAAGCCTTTCCCATCTCCAGCCAGACTTCTCTAAGTAGGCCCACCCGTTTTGGCTAGCAGTATCTCAACCCTCTGTGTCACCTACGTTTTGCGGTGTGGTCCTCTTCCCTCAGATATTCAGAGCCCCCTGCCTTCATCAGACAACTACTCAGTGCCCATGGTCAGCCTTCCAAGCCTATCTGCTTTAAGGTCACCATGGCATTCCCACTTCCTTTTCTGCCTTTTGTGAATTTCTGTGTTTATTGTCTGTATTGCCTCACTAGAAACATCCTGCATGAGAGTTTTGTTCCATTCTTGTCACATAGATGTGAGTCTCTTGGTGTAGGGCAAGAGTGGGTTGTCTTATTTCATTGCAGAAACCACAGGAAGAACTGTTTGTGACAGGGTTCTCTTCTGCAGAGTATTCTGGGTGAAGCTTGTTCTCTCTATTTCTATCACCACATACGCTGGAAGCCAACTCTTGGCCTCAATCCAGAGCTCTTGTTGAGTGAGCAAGCCCTGCTGGTCTGGGAATACCTGTCTCATCTGTCTTAGGCTGGCCAGGGTTTGGTTAGGATATGGGCTGGTAGATGTGCATATTGATGTGTTTGATTGCCTAATTGAGAGCAGTACTGCTCACTTGGAAGATCTCAGGTCTTTATGAGGCCTGGGATTGTTGGAGCATCATTATATTTAGCAACTGAGGGTGAGAGAATCTGCAAGGGACTGATTTACAAGTAAAAACAATAGGCCTACCTGTTGGGGATATTATTCTTGCCTGTGTCAAATGTGCCTGGTGGGTTAGGGCAGTAGTGGCATGCCTGGAGGGTCTGTGAACATCCCAAAGCACTGGTGGCTATGGGATGGCATTGTCTCACCACCTGTGTTACTTGAAGACAGTTAGGGAAATCTAGGAGCAGGAGTTTGGTAGGTCAGAGTGCTCACAGGCTGGCTATACAGCTGCAGTCTCTCAGGTGCCCAGTCCTCTGCTTGACTCTGAGCTGTGTGGTTTCTGGAGAGCTGACTTCCAATGGAATTCAGCCAGACAACCCACACTGATGGCACAGAGGTTTAGGGGTTGCAGCTTGGTTGTGACAACATCTTTCCCTACCTGACCTAGGCTTGGGCAATAGCACTTGGTGGCCTTGGCTGGCTGCCTTCTCCAATGCAGCCCAAGGCTTGGGTCTTACCTTATAGGGGAGCAGAGGGCTGCAATCAGGACCCCAGGTTAGATAGCAAGGATGCATGCTATTTTCTGTCTAGTCATACGGCCCAGCTGAGGCAGCCAGCAGATGGCTGTGGCGAGGGTTGTGGGAGTACATTGGAGCCTAGGGTACTTGTTGAGGTGCTCAGGGAAAGCTTGCTGCACCTGACAGGGAAAGGCTCAGGGTCGGGGATCTGGGTGAGAGGCCAGGCTTGATAGGCACCCTTTAATGCTGGGTGCTGGGATTAGCCACATTAGCCACAAGTTCTAGCACTTGGCTGAGATATTGTGCACATAAAGTAGCTCAGCCTCTTACCTATCTGATTGGTGTCATTGTCTTGCTGAGGGAGTTTGGACCCTCTATGTTCTTTGCACTGCTCTCTGTTTTTTTTGTTTTGTTTTGTTTTTGTTTTGTTTTTTAAAGTCTGTAAAATTAGAGTTGACAGGCTCCAGGGTCTCTATGCAGATCAAGGAATCTTTAGGTGTTTAGAACAGTGTGGTCTTTCTCTGTGCTCTGTGGTGGCTGCTGCTGTTTGGGAAGTCCTGCCCGATGCCTCCGGGTCTGTGATCCATTGTTGCTCATTGGTTTGCAGCTGGGCTGTTCGATTTTACTACGGCAAACACTATTAAAGGGCGTGAGAGCAGTTAAATCTGGAGTCCTGCTTTCATAAGGGAAAAAAGAAAATGCTGAATTAGGCTCTGGGAAAGGCATCCGCAGCGATCCTTGGATCTTGCATAAATTATCAGGCACGCTAGAGGCCTCCAATTTTACGTTTGTCGCAACCATGCTAATTAATTATTCCATAATAATTGGCATGAACACACATGTGAGCTTGCCCCTTCTGACTCCTGCCTTGGAAAGAGTGGTGGTATCAGGGTGGCCAAAGCTTGTAAGACAGCAGGCCTCCTCACCCTCTGCTTTAGGACAGTTTGGCTAATTCCTCTGTAAACTGAAGTGAGAATAGTTCTCTTGTCACTTTCCTCCTGGTTGAAGAATTGCCTATCTTCTATGTGTCCAGACTGACTTTGAATCAAATACTGCACCTTGGCCACTGAACATAGACTGACTTAAGGATCTCCAGAGCTTAGCTTCACACTGGCTACTGGCCTGCAGAGTTGACTAAACTTTGTCCAGCTGCCTCTTGCTGGTCTGTCAGGGCCCACAGATGCTGCTGACTCCCATGAAGATACACTACTGAGCACCCAGAGGTTTTCCCAGGGAACATGGCATAAGAACTGTCCTGGACATCATCTCCCATGACCTGGTCTGTCCTCAGCAAAGTCAACAAGGCCTAGAGGCAGCATGTGGATACAATTTAGCATACTCACACTTTGTTTGCTACCTGACAGTGGGGTGGGTGCCAGCTGCAGGCAAGTGCCCCTTAATGTGGAGTTAGAGCCAGTCTGTGGTAGGTTGCAGGCTTCAAGACATAGTGACAGGATTCTAGGTAGGCCAGGAAAGAGGCCTGTACCTAAACCTGTATTATGAGTGTAGAATAGATTCAGGGGTCAGGGCACAGCCCATGCATGAGCCAACCTTAGTGTATAGCTCTCCAGTGTTGGGCTGTGTCCTGATAGTGGGCAGCTTTCCAGGAACCTTTTCGTATTTACTAGTCCCCAGTTAGGTGGTTGGTAGTCTTAAGGTCATCAATCTCACTGTAATGGGGCAGGTGACAGAACTCTGTTAGCATGGAGCACACCCCTCTAGTGGGGAGAGGCACTTGAACTCCACCCAGCTTGTTCCTGTTTTGTTTGTGGCTCTGTGTCTACAGTGGGTCTCTGCCCTGGTATTGTTTCTTAAGACATTTGGGGCTAGTTCTGAACCTGGGTACCCTGCATGAGTTTGGCAGACCATGCTGTAAGGATCCAGACAACCCCTCTAAATCCCCAACTCATGTTTCACCTGATGGAGGACAGTGATGGCACAATGTACCAGACAATCTAGCCTTGGTCACCAGTTCATGACTTACGCTGGTCAAGGGCTCTTCTCAGGTCTGCTTTTCCTAAGATGGGGAGAATCTTCCCTCTGGAACCATGCAGAGCCAGAGGCAGCAGCACTGTGATTGGTGCTTAGAGACATGAGTCCTATGGAATAATGTGGACACCGCCTGGCTTAGAAGGGTGTGCTCCTGATGGGCTTGAGAGCATTCCATGTGGAATTTTTTTCCTGCTGAAGACAGTTGGGCATGGAAGACAGCTGGGTAGTTGGTACACAGTGTTCTAGGATAGGGAGAGTTCCTCTTGTCTTTTTGCCAGGGAGCCTTCCTGGGTTGCCTCTACATAATGAAAGGACCTGACCTGGTCTCCTCTGGCCAAGGACACTAAATAGAAAGGGTGTGATTCCTTGCAGACTTGTACTGGGAGCGCCAGGGCAGCACCCCAGCTAGGGCTGGCTGAGGAGGACAACCAGGCGTGTGGGGGTTAGGAAGTGCCTGCTGAGGGTTCTGGGAACAGGTAGCTGAATGGGGAGCCCTTCTCACTCCGTGGGCTGGCTTGCCTGCTCCTGCTCCTCTTCTTAGCCAATAGGTCTGGGCCTTAGGACTGACAGCTGTGTTATGGTCTCTAAGGGTATGCTTTGCTCAAAAAGAGTCTTTAAAAACATTCTTTGGCTCTTTCCTTTATGCCTAGGTCTTCTTATTTTTAGAGGGAAACATATACCTGGGTGGGGTTCATCTGGTTCTGGCTCAGGATGATCTCCTATCCCAACTTGATCTGGGCATCAGGACTGCTGAGTGTGGTTGGTGATTACCTGAAGGCAAGGGCTGTAAGCCACTCTGCCTCCTGTGCCAGGGACCCTGGTCTGTTCTGCGAATGAGGATTATTGGTTGGGGTTAACAGTGCTTGAAAATTAGCAAGCAGTGAGACCAGATAGGGAGGGGCTCAGGGCAGGACTTCACCTATCACAGAGTCCAGTCAGCCTGAGTATCTGAGGAAGCAGTGGGTGGAATGGAGGCTGTATAGATGTCTCAATGTGCAGTCTGTTATAATTTCACTCTCGGTATAGCTTTTCAAAATTATTACTTGAGAGAGAGAAGGAGGGAGGNGGAGGGAGGAAGAGAGAGAGAGAGTATACATTGTGCACACATGTACCACACCATGCATGTGGCGATCAGAGGTTGCCTTCTACCATATGATGGGTCCTAGGGACTGAACTCAGGTTATCAGGCTTGGTGGCAAGAGCTTTTATCTGCTGAGCCATCTTGCTGGCCTGCTTTAGCTGTTTTCCATATACTTTATAGTTTTTATGTGGCTTTTTTCCCTTTGACCCATGGGTCATAAAAGGTACTTCTTAATTTGCAAATGTGGGGATTTTGAAATTATTTTAACTAATGATTTCTTCAGTTTGTATGTGCAATTGGATTTCAGACCATTTGATGTTTCTGTAGATTTGTAGTTCAACTTGTGGTTTGGTAAATTGCATTTGAGAGGGCCAAATCCTAACCACTAGACCATCAGGGAGCGGTGGTAAATTGCATTTGAAAAGAATGTTATTCTGGCTGGTCTGAAACTCACAGAGATCCACCTGGCTCTTCTCCTTAGTACTGAATGCTAGGATTAAAGATGTGCACAACCATACCTGGCTTTCATCTAGTCATTTTTTCAAGTCCAAGTCTGAAAGAAAACATATTAATACTACTTGAACCCTTTGTGCAACAATATGAACTCATAAATATTTTGAATGCTCTATGGTACTGAGCTAAGCATTCAGCCTGC
>LOEQ01000871.1:564520-595941 GCA_001685075.1 Bramus lutescens
TACTTTTTATTGATACTTTGTGAATTTCACATCATGCACCCCTATCCCACTCATCATCTTGTCCTTCCATATCCGCCTTCAACCCTTGCAACCTCCCATGGAAGCTGTGGTTTGTCACGGTGTGTCACACAGTATACCCTTTGCCCAAACAGCTTTACTTGCAAATGTTCATTGCAATGAGTCATTGGACTGGCTTGAGGCATCTGGCTTCTGCTATGCTCTTGATACAGGCTCCTCACTGGGACTCCTCTCAGATATCCTGTTGTTGCCCTGTGTCATGGAGATCCTGCAGCTTTGGTTTTTCTCTGTGTGTTTGTTCATTGAGGAGTTACTGCAGTCAAGAGTCTAGGTCTTCCTCTTGACACCTGCAGCTCTCCTAGCCCACATCCTCTTTGGGAACATGTGACCTAGTGGAGATCCATCCTCTCCTGATATCTTGCCCACTAGAATCTGGAATGGAATATCTTCCTTTCCCTTGATGCTGGGGTCCCTCTAGTGATTCCACCAAGGAAGTTCTGTGAATACAGGATTTGTAGGTGGCTGTCTTAGGGCCAAGCTGTGTGTGCTTTTCCTGCTGTCAGTGCATCTAGATATCATAGGAATCCCTGGAGAGGAGACTGCATTCACTGTGGCCTACTTTTCATGGATTTTCTGATTGCTCACCCCTCTCTTGTGTCCATGTACATGGTGGTGGCTTAGTATTGCCATCAGTAACTTGTTTGATGTAAAGGGCTCTCATTCTCCACAGGAGGCTAGTGTCTTGCCAGAAGGAGGAGGCATGGATTAGGCAGAGCCTGCTGGAGAGGAATTCTTCTGGGCCAGGAGTGGTCAAGGAAGTGCCATAGTCATGTAGCTTGGGTCATTTCAGGATTCATGGCCTTTTCAATTGAAGATTTAGTCTAAATGCATAGAAATTGATGGAATTTACAAAGAAAATCTATAACTGAGTATGATGACTGTAAATCCAGCAGCTTGTGATCATTAAGTGTCCAGTTATTTGTGGCTTTGTTTGCGTGTCTGTCTGTCAGGCCTGGCAGGAAGGACCCTGGCCTTGGAGATAAGCCCCTGGGTCCCAATCTTCATTTTGATGCTTTTGATCCATGGGTCTTTGGGGCGTCCTCGGGGACCAGCAGCTGTGCATGGCCTGCACGCTTTTTTCACTGCTGACTGGTCCCTGCAGAATCAGGACAAAATATCTAGTGCAGGTAGACAGGCAGGTCACTGCTAAAGGGGAGTCTTCTGACTAGACGCAAACCACAGTCTTCCCCATTCCCTTCCACAGTGCTGAGTCCCTCAGCCATCCAGCCCTAAGCAAGGGAACATGGCTTTTCTCCCTTTGTTCTGAAGGTGATGCCCAAGTGGAAATGTTGACTGTGGGCAAACACTTAGAGGTGCCAGTCTTCTCTCCTGGGGCTAATGCACAGGATGTCATGGATGGGCACCTGTCACGTGACCAGTTACAGGCTGCTGCTTGGCCTTCTGCTGGTATGAAGGGGTGGAGTAGACTTAGAGGCACAGTTGGTACTGGGCCTCCTGTCTCATTTGGATTTCTCAGCCAGGTAGATCTGGCTAGTGTAGTTCAACATAGGTCCTGACTAGAATCTTGCTTGTGTCCTTTCTTCCTCCTCCTTGGGGAGTATGACCTCTAACTGGGACACCAGAATTCAGGTAAGTAGCCCACTGTCCTGGTGTGGGTTGGTGTCACCTACAAAAGATGATTTCTGGGTTGTGACCTCAGCTACTTTCTGAGTCCTAACCACCTGAGAAAAAAGTTTTGGAAAGGGTTGGACATTCTAGGAGCTGGAAGCAAAATCCTCATGTCTCACAAGATGCCCTGAAATTCTGAGTGGCTTACATGAGTAACTCCATTGAATCTGTGACAGTCTCAGCCAAGTATCAAGAAGCTTGTTGGGTCTCAGTGGATGACAAGTTCTGGGAAGTTGTCCTTTACCTGTCCTGACTGTGCTAAGGGAATGGACTTCAGAGCCCTCATGGACCTACTCCACCCAGCTACCCTGCTCCAGAGCTCACTTGGGACATGTTTTGGGAGCCAAGTGCTAAATGTCATAGAATAAAGTGTTGTGGTTTTGGCACATGTTCCCCTCTTGGCTTGTTAAAGTGTGGTTGGGGGGCTATAAGATATGCTGCTGTCCTGGATGCCTTTTCTGTGGGTCGGTCATCTAGAGCCCAACTCTTACAGCCAGGACTCTCTCGTTAGCCTTTGTACTCTGCTCCTCTAAGTTAGTCCTAAAGCTGTATTTCCTCTTTACAGTGCACTCAAAGCTGCATGGGCTGGGACGGGATCTGACAGCTCTTCTCTTAATTGCCCTTTTCGCATCAGTAGCAGAACGTGTAAGTGGTAGGGTGTATGTCTCTGGTAGCTCTGGCTCCTGCAGTGGGTTGGTGTTACATACAGAGAATAAATCCCAGGTCGTGACATTGGTCACTTTCTGGAGCCTTAGCCACCTGAGAAGAAGGTTTTTGGAAAGGGCTAGGCAGTCTAGCAGCTGGCAGTTGAATCCTCATGTTTGTCTCTCAGGATGCCATGGAGTTCTGAGTGTTTCGTATGAGGACAACAAGCCCATCTGAGCTATAGCTATGCTATGAAGTCTAGTCCTGTGTACAGTCGTTACTGTATGCCTAGAAGGTTGAAATAAGACTATGTTTGGGGGGGGGTGTTCTCCTGAGACTTATTTTCCAGGCTCAGACCATCTATTTGTCCTTCTCCACTCTGTAGTGCTGTGCACATTCTTCCTTCAGGCCCAGAAGAGGAGCCTATGTTGGGCTTGCCATCCTGGGAGATATCATTCTGGAGTACTCATACCTTTCATTCTTTTAGGACCTTCACCTGCCCCAACTCCAGAGGCCTATGTAACATCTGTCTGTCTCCTGTAAGCCCCTCCTTGGGGCCTGGAGAAGCCCGCCTGGCTTCTGACTATGTCTTCTAGACGGGCAAAGGCAGTGGTAGTTCTGCCGTTATATCTAGGCTTCAGGGTGGGTTCCTTCTTTAGGTCTCATGTTCAGGTGGGCCATGGGGACAAGACTTGGGTTGTTGATACTGATTTGGGATGGCTCAAGATTAGCTGCTACCATGTGAAGCTCCTCTGTAGTGCTATTAACCCAGAAGAAGCATTACTCTGGAGCCCTCAGTCCTTGGGTACTGTAGGTGAGTTTGTAGGTCAGTACAGTTTGAAGATCTATCCACCGGTCTGCCACTGTAGCTGTCCACCCTAATTCTAGTTGACTATCTCCTAGTGGGCTTTGTATCCCTCAGCCTTTCCCCAGACCACAGCATGGTTCCTTCTGCTCCCTCCTCCTCTCCCTGTTCCTACTTTGGTGGAGGGTCCTGTGGTTAGAATTATTCATGGCTCTCACAGGTGCTGTGTTATATTGGCAATCCTTCCTTTCCAGGACATCCTATGCTGGCCCTAGCATGTTCTGAGGGAACATCACACGCAGATGCTAAGGCAGATGGTGTCATTGCTACTGGCTGGGAGACTCCAGAGGGAAAGGATGTATGTTTCATGTTTGAGGGTGATGGTGCCTATTCTACAGTGGGCTGCATTTGAGGCTAGAGAGGGAGCCCTGCTGTCTGCTGGGGTCTTCACCTGGCTGAGGACAGAGGGAGGACATTCTTACTGATTTCTCAAGGCCCCAGTCTGCACTGTCGGCTCTGTGGGCAAGCCTTACATGTGTGTATGTGTGCATCTGTGTGTAAATATATGTGCAGAAGCACAGGCAACATGTTGTCTGGAGCTGTGATATAAACTAGGTCTTTCTCGAGAATGTAGTCCTCACCCTGCCATCTCTGACTTGCTTAATGGGCCTGTCCTTGGTGCTGAACACAGGGCAGGCTCAGTGATGGACTCCCAAAAAGGTCCTGGTGGTGAGGCCTAGCTCCAAGGGTTCCCCTTGGCAGATGGCTCACTGCTTCATAGTAAAAGGCAAGGGTGGCCAGAAGGGAACTGAGGAGTGGCCAAGAAGGGCATGGTAACCCAGTGTTAACAAGAGGCATACAGCTTCCCCTTAGTTGTGGCTGTTTTTATAGTCTGGTTTCCAGGCTTCTTTTCAGAGCATCTTTTTTCTGGCTCTGACTCAGGGAATAAAGGAGGGTTGCCAAGAGAAGGCAAGGCTGTGGTGAGCAAGGTGCTTGTGCCCTCTGGGGGAGTTTATAAGATGGAGTTAGGGCCTTAGGCCATCTGACAGCAGCCACTCACCTTGTGATTTCTGCTCTTGACTTCGGAGTCTAGTCAGGCTCCAGTGGTGGGAAGGCCTCATATAGCTCACAACTATGGATAGGAAGGAATGAGCCCAGTGATGATTCAATCTATAGCTCTTTAGGATAAGCTGAGGCTGTTTCCTTACCTGGCTGTCCAGTGAAATCATTTGATAACTTAAACAGATCAGATTTTGGGGGAGGAGGTTAAGATGCAGCCTGGCCTTTGACCTTTCCTCCCACCTTGCCTTCAACATCATGCTGGTGATGTTGGAGAGCCTGAGCCTGGAGTTCTGGGGTTGTAGCTAGCTGTGACCTGTAGCAATTGAAGGGACCTGAGTTGGCACTGAAAGGTTACTATGGCTTGTCCCCTGAAAGTGAGGAGGGCTTGAACATTCTGGTGTACCTCACTCAGAGTCTAGAGGTGCTGTGCTGGCATAGGCAGGCCCTGTCCTCTGGTACTGTGTTTATGCCCATGCGTGTGTGGGAGTCTGGTTCCAGAGGTCAGGGGGACATAAGCATCCTGAGGAAGAGAGGAAGTGTCTATCACAGGGTCCTTAAGTCACAGGGATGGTAGAGTGAGGATGAACCTAGTTGGGTGAGTTGGGGCTATACATACCCTTATGGATAGGGGCATCAAGGTTAGGAGCAGGTTTTCATCTTTTGTATGTGCTACATTATGATTTTTGAGTTATAGATAGTTCTATGGCACAGAGGGAGCACTGTGCCTCCCCATACTTGGAGCTAGTGTCCCAGCAGATCAATGAGGTGAGGTCATTGTGATTCATGATCCAACCAGGACTCACAGTACCAAGGAAGATCCTTTTCCATATGCATTTGGGGCCTAAGGCCCTGTAGAATATGGCAGTGGAGAAGGCTGTTCTCTAGTCAGCCTGGAACCTGAAGTTAACTGGGTACAACTGCAAGCAAGCCAGTCAGGGGCTACCTGGGAAGCCGCCTGAGGTGCAGGGCAGCCTGCTTCCACCCTGCTGGTGGCATTTCTCAGACGGTGTGTGGCATTATCTTCCCTTCTTCCTTCCCCAGCCTTTAAGGTCGGATAGAGTGATGGTTAGGAGGGGAGGGGAGATCCACCCCCTATAATCTATAGTGACTGTCACACAGCAAACTACTCCCATTTCATACAGGCGGGTCAGGTGTCGTGCACGATCGATGGCTAGCACACAATAATTACAGGAACTAGCAGCTTGTGTTGCTTGAGTGACTTTAGAAAGAGTAGGGTCTCAATCTTCCCTCTAATAGGGCGCTGACAGTCTGAGGCAGCAGTGGCTTTGGTGGCTGAGTGTTGGGCTGACAGTGTTGTCATTAAACACCAGGTAGTGTGGAACAACAGAGAACACGGATCTTGCGCAGGGGGACAGGGTGGCTGACAGCAGTTATTTGTCATCACCGTGCTGCCCAGACTCCTTGGACTACAGTGCGAATGGCTGCTCAGGGTGACTTATGGCCCTGTCTGGGGCTGCCGTTGTGATTTGATAATCTGTAAATATTTGTCAAAGATGGATTCCTTGTTTCCATGGTGCAGCAATGAAGGCTGATGACAAACCAGCTGTGGGCTAGGGGTTTTGGACAGCCCTTGACCATGTTCACCCAAGGGGACAGACTATGTGAAGTTTCTGGGTCTGGGCAGGTACTTGAGATAGGCCCAGGATGTGATACCAGAGAGCCTCTTCCTCTCACAGGGCTGGGACTTCCTGCTATTTTTGTGTTGGGTGAGCATATGCATATGTGTGTGTGTACACATGTGTCCCTGTCTCTTGTACAGATTCTGACTGGAAACTAGAAGGCCTGTTGCTATAGCTGCCCATATGACTGTAAAGTCCTCCTCTGCTGGTAAGGACTTGAGGCATGTTTTTCTACCATTTTGGGATTCTGGCAGGGCCTTCCTAGAGGCTAATGATTTTCTACCTGCACGCTGCCTTGCTGCTGTTCCCAAGGGGCCTGCTGGACATACTGGCCTTGTCCTCAGAGTACAGAGCCAGGGTGCTCTGGAGGGGCCTGAGATGCCCTATTATGCTGCCTGCGCACACCCCAAACCCAAAGACCTGGTTGCTTGTGGCATGCCTTTTTCCCTTTTGATTTGCTGGAAACTATCAAACACGGGAAAAGTAGAGTGATTTATTAGACTCATAAAAATTCATACTTTGAGATTCCAGTCATCCCATATCTGAAGCTTGTTAGAGCACGGTCTCTGGCAGCTCCTGCCGTGCCAGCGAGATGGTGGGGAGGGTTCACCAGTCGCTGCCTGCCTTAGCTGCCATCTTATCTTGTTTAGAGAAGCAGACAGACAGCCTCTGGGAGTACATAAATGACTCTTTCTTCAGGGAGGGTGTTTGGGAGGGCAGGAGTTTAGTTGTGATAATACAGCTGGGACCTTGTGGCTTAGAGGACCTGGGTGGAGCTCCTTGGTCTAAAGACCTGGGCTGAAACTGGTCAGGTATTGGAGCACACTAAGCATGAATTGGACTAGTTTAGGTTGGCATTATGCCTGTGTGCAGACAGACAGCAAAATCTGCCTATAGTTTGTGGGCATAGATGGAGACCTGGGCATAGCTATAGGTGTGAACAGGTATAGGAAGTCAAGTTCAAGTGGGCAGGCATGATTCTGGCATTTGTCATGGATAGAGGATGCAATGCCTCTGTAATTATTGACAGACTGGTAATAGTAGGTGTTGAGCCCTATGTGTCTTTTAGAGCTCCTACAAAGTCTATTTGGTCTGGTGCCCACATGGCCTGAGCTGGACCTGTGTGCTGAGCCTCTGTGCTAGGTGGTATAGGCAGGCTGTTCTCAGTTCTTGTAAGTCTTGCTGTCATCTTATCAGTATATTGAAGGGCTGTCATGACCTTTGGTTCTGCCATATGATTGGCATTGTTTTATGTGAGAGCATGAGAGGCAGAGAACTCTGTGTTTCTAGTGATAGGGATGTCTGATCATTTGGCTGTTGCCTCCCTAAATAGTTGAGGGTCTAGGGCACTGGAGAAGCTGGGGGGCGGGGGGCGACATGGTAGGGGAGGCAGGGGCAGGCCCTCAGCTTTGTCTGCTTTGATTTTGCTTCCTCTCACAGTAGTTGGTCCCCACAGCCTGCCAGTGCCACCAGCAGGGAGGCAGGTGTCATGCCTGAGCAGCCTGGGATGCAGTGCTCATCAGTACTGATTATTTCCTGTACCGTAAGAGGCCCTGCTACTGACCACCTGGCTGCCATGACTGAGGGCTAGAGGCAGCACATACTCCTATTTATGGTGTCTGGAATGAAAAAAGCAATTAGAACTTCTTAGCTAGGTGTCAGTGACTAGAAGGCAGAGGGTAGGCTTCCAGTGGGTCTAGGTAGGGTCAGGACCCAGTCTTGGGACCCTGCCAAGGACTGGCTCTGATGCTGCCTGGGTGTATAGTGGTGTGAACTAACAAGTGGGAAGCAGTACTGATTCTATCCATCTGTGGTCCAATGGAGAGAGTTACTGCTGGGTAGAGTGAATGGGACCTGGTCATGTGCCTCCGCTCTCTAGAAGCAGTCACACTGAAACAGCCAAGCCTAGCTGTAGACTTTCTTACGTAATAGGAGGTGAGATGAGATGGTCAGTGATCGGAAAGATTGAGAGACACACAGAGGAGCCTCTGTGCCTCTGATCTGGCTCTGAGAGTGTGTACTCAGTCTTTGACTTTACCTCGTGTCAGTAGGAACCAGGCTGTTGGTGTCATACACAGATGTTCCTCCCCAGGTATACTCCCAACCTGGGAGCTTAGGGCTTCAGGACTGGGTTCTGCAGGAGCTATTATTTCCTTTGGCTAGCCCCAGAGCAGGATGTCCAGTTCCAGTTATAGAGTCATATGTAACTTGGTCTGGCACAGAGCTGAGGAGTCCGGTAGGATGAAAGCTGAAGTTTTGGTTTTGCCTTGTATAGGAGCTATTGGTATCATGCCTGGAAAGCTAGCCACTGAGCTACAGAAAAGGAAATTATTTGGGGTGTGTGTGTGTACACTTTACATGTCTGTGCAGGAAGTAATCTGTGTGATACAGCTACAGTCAGACACTGGGAGGAGCAAAGCAGAGCCAGGGGCAGGGGCATTTAACTCTGAACTGTGGTTCTAGGCAAGCTGCGGTATGGCAGAAACAGAAGAGAAATGGATCTGAGCTAATGAAGGTCCCGCAGTCTTATGGGAAGAGTGGGATGGGTTTAGATGGCATAGGGATCCCCAAGTAAACTAGTCTCTTTTGGATCCTTTCTCCTCCTTTTTGATATAGGAGTGTCAGCTTACCTTGTTTGGCTTTCTTCTCAACTACCTCAGGGACTAATAATTACACATACCTATGTTTTCCAAGAGTGATGAGCCCTGGGCTGAGGTGACCCTCTGTGCTCAGGAAGTAACTGATTCCATAGTCCTCACTTTGGTTAGTTCTTGCTGTGGTTTCAAGCTCTGGTTACTCTGTGTCACCTGGCCACAGTGTGGACTACAATGTGCAACATCTCAGGTCCCAACCCCAGGCCTTATATGGTAGGGTATGCCTGCTCGAGTCAGGATGAGCTTTCCCACCCAGGAGCAGCTCTTGCCTGCCTGCTTTCTATGAGAGACAGAAAGTCCTGCTGACACTGCCTCTGCTCCATTCTGCTGTACTAGTGGGTACTGTGCTCCTTCCAGGCTTGTGGGGTTTGCAGACAGCTCAGATGTACGTCACGGTTTTAACTGTAGGAGCAGAGGCCTTTCAAAAATGTATGCTGCATGTTCTGTTTAGAATTTTGTGGCTGTTTCCCTAAGGGTGCAAGTCAGCAGTTGTGGGGAAGAGGCCATCTGACAGGGCCTTGTGCTGGCATGTACACCATATTGGCTCTGCAGAGACAGACCTGAGTGCCGGCCTCTTATGCCTGTCTGTGTGTAACGTAGTCTTTCTGCAGGAGTCGTGGAGGGGGATGGGTTGCTGGAGAGGACTAGTGTCTCCTAGGGCACCTGCTGACTGCAGCAGAAGAGACAAGGGCCTCTGGGAAGTGGGAATTGGATGGAGTAAGATGGTATCCCTCTCCTATTGTGCTCTCAGCTGCTGAGAGTCTGCCTAGAAGCCACTAAGATCAAATGACTTCTCACTACCACTGCTCTCTGGATCTTGGTCATCCCAGATAGGCAAGGGGTCCATTCTTACTGCCTCCACTGCTGGGCCTGCCCTCCAGCCCTTTTCCAAATCAAGAGGGACGGTGTACTATCACAAGATGAACATCTAGGCTTGAGAAAGGGGCCTGACTTGTCAGGTACTTGCTGAGTACCTGCCCATCATGCCCTGATTCTTGGCAATTTCTAGTTTATTTCTTTAGTCTTACCAGGAATTAGGGTACTCTTGTCTAGTATTGTCCTTGCTTCTTGAAGCCCTGGCACTTCCCTAGTCCTGGCCTGTGGTTGTAATCTGTGACCACTTCTGCTCCTTCAGAGTCAGGTTCTCTGGAAATTTGCTCTGGAATGATGTTTCCCATCTTGCCCACTGTGTGTACATATGACACTGGAACACAACTAATTAGGCAGTTAATTGTGAGACGTTTACTCTCGTGGGAGAAAGGCTGTGCCTTGGCCCTGTAACCCTTTTGCAGCTGTGGGGACTCAGGCACAGCTCCTGAACTATGGGGTGGCAAGAACAGTGTGTCAGGTAGAAGAAAAGGACTGACAGGGAAGGTGGGTGGGCATGAAGTTGTGTGGCAGTCTTGGGTTATATTATTAGAGAGCATTGTCAGGCCCAGGTGACAGGTATAGCCCCATCTCTTGTCAGCATGTTCCTACAGGCTCTGTACTGTGGTTCACTATCACCTGTCTGTGCCAGTGACAGGTCAGACTGGTTCTTGCTGGTTGCTGCCCTCTACTCATGCTCATGTTTTTCTCACAGGCCAATTGCACCAAGACAGATCCTGAGCTGGCCTAGAGCTTGCATGTCATTCAAAACTATGAAAAGGTGTGTGTGTGGGGGGGGACCCTTTAGACTACTGTCACTGATAAAGAGATTTGGATATGTAAATTTAACCAGTACACTGTTGAGTTGGCCATGCTGATCCTGAGGTGTGGGGACCATGGATGAAGATGCTATTGATGGACAGATAGAACAGCCAGCCTATGAGCTGAATGGGAAGGCAGCATGGTTTATAGAGCAGAGTAGAAATCAATGCGGCTTTTGGAAGAGCTGATCCATGATGACTTCTTAGAGCTGTCTTAGCCGGTGAAGAGTATAGACAGTTTGAAGATATTGGAGAAGTGTCAGGGTAACTGTTGATAAAAAGCAGATTAGGCAATATTTGAAGAAAGTTGAATCATACAGAATTAGGGACAGTGAGCCTGACTGGGCAGGATACTCTCAGCCTTGTAGCCATCTCTGTGGGTTGGTCCCCTGTCCTCAACCATGAAGGATCCTCAACCTGGGTAGGATTATAACTGCTCTGAGAATCCAGCTCCAGATGGCATTGTCTCTGCCCTCTCCGCTCGTGTGCATCCTGGAGTGTTGACCCTACCTACCTGTTTTCCAGCATCTTCACTGTCGAGAACATGGAGTGACTTTTAGAGCTCTGTCAGGCAGGTCACATTCTTTGTAGGCCCCACTTCTGTTCCACTGGCAGACATGTCTGCCTGATGGCTGACCCTTGCACATTCTGTGCTTGAGTGCCAGTCTCTGGCCTCCTTCTTAGCTGACCTGGCTGGAATGGAAGGATGTTTTCTTAAGCCAGAGCCCACTCTGCTGAAGACTCTTACTGCCCTATGCTAGCCACCTCAACAGAAGCTTGGTTCTGTTTCACCTGCATGTTTCTGGAGCCCCAGCTAGGGTTGATGGACGCCACTCTTAGGCACAGTCAGAAGTCTTTTGGCTCTCTGCTCCTGTGGATGGGGCAAGATTCCACTTCAGTGTCCTCTCCTTTCCTGAGGGAGCCTGTGTGGCTTTTTCCTTGGTTACCATAGGCATTTCTCTGCATAAAGTGCTAGTCCTCATACCATCCTATTTAGTTAGTTATGAAGTTAGCAACTTACTTTCTTCCTAGCCATTTCCCTTTGAAGTTTTATTTCCATAAAAGTCTGAACTGCTTCTCAACTCGTGCCTTGTGATTCCCATCAGAGGATTCTGCTATCTGTGGTGGAGCCACCTAGAGCACAGTGCTGCTGGACCGTAGCTAACTCCTAGGCCCCTGGTCAGCCACTTAGGGGCTGTTCAGACTTTCTGGGCCGAGCGGTCTCCCTTCTTCCCTCCTGATAGTATGCACTTGGGTGAAGGTACAAACGTGCTCTTGAGGGTACCCTTGAGCTGCCCCGACCATCCTCCAGCCTGGGAGTGAGGATGTTGAACCTCATAGCCAGAGAGTTCAGCCTCGGACAGGAGCTGGAGCCCTGCTGATAGATGGGGTTCATATCCCATTCAAATATGATGCCAGCAGTTTTTTTTTGTAGTTTGTCTTCCATTGCAGTAGTAAAGTTTTTAATTAGGAAAGCTAATGAGTTCGATTAGTCATTAGAAGTGACCTCTGGACGGCGGGCGGAGAGGGCTGCATGTGTGGGCCTGATAACACAGTTAGGGCAGCGTAGGCAATAAAGGCACAAGGGGCTTGATTTGAGTGAAGCATGCCACAGGGGATACATCATGCGGAGAAAAAAATTACAGCCCTGGGAGTCTGTAATGAAGGGAATTAAACCAACATCCTATCTAAATAACATGATTATCTACACAAAACCCTTCAGCCAGCAAGGCGGGGTGGGCTGCCCCCACCTGTGTCCTCTGGGAGGAGGGCCCAAGCTGTTACTGACAGTGAGTCTGGCTGCCCAGTAGCTCTAAGTCTTTATCCCCTGTCTGCCAGGGAGAGGCCCATCCTCCTTTAAGCCTGTCTGGTCCCTGTGTGCTAAGCATAGTCTTAGAAACCCTTGCTCCTGCTGGCTACTGCATCAGTTTTTTTATTTTTTTTCCCCATCCCTACAGCCTATCTGTCTGACAGTTTGCCCTATACCCCCAGGGTCATTGTCATGAATATATCTAAGCTGTGTATCTGGAAAAGGCTAGGGGCTGTGAATAGTTTGGGACCAGACTAGGGGGATACAGCCCCACTATTGGGTAGATGGGCTTCATAATCCTTTCTGTGAACCCCCAAATCATTTCACTCTCATGAGAGGTCTGTCCCTTGGGACAATGGTAGGGATGATGTGTAAAAAAAAAAACCCACCATTCTTTACAGTGATACGAAGTCAGGGAGTCTGAGTTGTTACCTTGTATTTTCTTGGTGTGACAGTTGGGCACTAATAAGTGAAATGTAGGAAGTTAGTGAAGAAATTTGATCCTAGGCTTGCTAACAGGAGGAATGAGAACAGCAGACCTCAGCCTGGGTGCTGCCACTCAAGTACTGATTGTTCTGAACTGCTGCGTAGGGGGAGACTCTTTCTAGATTTCAGTCCTATGGGCAGTGGGGGTGGAGGGTTTCCTAGAGGAGGTAACATCTACTTGGATAAGGGAAGGTTATGTTAGCTGAAAAGATGACCAGGGAACAGGAGCAGAGCTGGTTTTGATCTGGTGCAGGCTGTCAGAGGGAACATGGTTCCAGCATAGCCCAGTCCCAGCTTCTGCCACTGGAGTATGCTCGGCTGTGTAGAACTAAGGTATGTGACTCTAAACTGTGGGTGAGTTTTAGGATTTGTATCTCAGTAGCAATACACAGACTTAGACCCATGAGCAGGCCATGAACAGAAGAGGTTGTTGGTTAGTTATTGAGAGCCCTAGAGCCTTCTGTGTACTGATCTTAGCATGAGGAACAAGCAGGTTGATCCCTGAGCATTGCTCTGGTTGACATGCCCCTGTCTACTGGGAATGCTGTCCTCAGATAGCCCAACTATGGACTTCTCATGAAGGGAAGAAATGGTTCTAGTAGGCCACATTCTCATCTCATGGAGCAAGGAGCCTGCAGGTAGTGAGGTCATCTCTGGGTTATTGACAACGAGGATGCCTGTGTTCTTGAGCTCTTAGTTGGAACAAGCTTGTATTGATCGTTGGCCTCTCCTTGCTTCTAAGACCTTGAAAATCCAATTCAACAAACATTTATTTATTGATGCCCACTGTGTACCAGGCCCTTCCCTGTGTCTTAAACATGTTGGGTTGTAGGGGCAGTGCTCAGAATTGCAGATTCACTTTGTAACTCAGCGAGGATCCCAGAATTCCAAGTAATGCAACTTCTCTTAGATGTATTATTATTATTATTATTATTATTATTATTATTATTATTGAAACAGTTTCTCTGTGTAACAGTCCTGGCTGTCCTGGAACTCCCTCTGTAGACCAGGCTGGCCTTGAACTCACAGAGGTCCACCTGTCTCTGCCTCCTAAGTGCTGGGATTAAAGGTATGCAACACCACTGCCCCACTAGGTGTATTATTTATTTAGATTTTTTGAGATATGGTCTCATTTATGTAGCTCTGGCTGGTCTAGAACTTACTATGTAGATCAGGTTACAGATCTACTTGCCTTTGCCTCCTGAGTGCTGGGATTAAAAGCATTTATTTTATATGTATCTCTGTGTGTGTATGTGTTTGGGTGTGGGCATATAAGTGTAGGTGCCTGTGAAGGCCAGGAAAGGGCTTCAGATCCTCTGAACTGAAGTTATAGGTGGTTGTGATCTCCCTGATATGGGTGCTAGGGACCAAACTTAGGTCCTCTGCAAGAGCAGTATGTGTTGTTAACTGCTGAACCATCTTTCCAGCTCTAATGTAATTACTTGCTTTGGTTTCTGAACTCCTGTTTTCTCCTTGGCCAGAACCTGTTGTTCTTAGAGACTTAGAGAGGGACAGACTAGGAGATGGGAAATGAGTAGACATGAAGGAGAGAGAGAAACTGAGACAAAGATGAGAACAGAGAGAACCAGAAGTGGGGGAGAAAAAAAGAGAAAACCAAATAAATAGATAAATAAATATAAAACTTTTCAAAGCTGGAAGAGAGGGTGCGAGGTTCAGAAAGGTTGGTGAGATGGCTCAGTGGATAAAAGGTACTTGCTTCCAAGTATGAGGACCTGAGTTTGATTCCTCATATGGTGTAAGGAGACTCCTATAAGTTGTTTTCACCTACACATAAGTAAATAAGTCGGTATAATGCGTTCTTACTGATTTTTTAATAGAAAAAAAGAAAACCACGAGGAGAGAACCTGTTGAATAGGTATGATGGCCGGTGGAGGGAGTGACTGGGATGGGTCATCTGGGTGCTGCTATGACATTGTTTTGGCTTGTATCTGCCTCTATATCTAAGAACAGATAGCTCTTGCAGTGTCACTCTCAGGGCCCCTCAACCCCAACACAACCCAGGAGGGCTTTGACCAGGTGACCCTGAGACATTCAATGTGTATGCCAACTGAAGCTCCGGTTTAAGCTGTAGCTCTGTGTCAGCGCCTGAGGGAGGGGCTTTTGCTGACGTAAATGGGGAAGGACAGTTGTAATGTGGGCACTGTGGGCATGTGAGCTCATCTTTCCCCTGGCCTTCCCAGCGTCTTTTTGACTAAGGTGCTGCTGGAATGTGGGAGCTCTGCTGGTCTCCAGCAGATTATTCTCAACTGTCACAGCTGCTGGGTCACTCAGAACTACTCACAACCTGAGCACAGAGCAGGGACAGACAAGTGTCTTTGAGTGTTCCTGGAGCAGGAGGAAGCGAGGCACAGTTGAAGGGAGTTAGACCACCTGGGTATGTTTGGCTTGGCTCTGTTTAGGGCCCTGTGTCTCATACTGGAGGGGAGCAGCCATGAGAGGCGACCGTGTTAGCTTTAATTATCTGGGCAGTTAGAGCTGTACATTATGAAACTCGGGCAATTAGGCGCGTTCCTTGAAGCTATGGAGAAATTGCTGGCTATCAAGTGGAAGGGAACTCAGGCAAAACAGATCCCTGCTAATTGCAAGAAACATTCAGCAAGAAAAAGCTATCGTGGATATCACTCCACAGAATGTTATGAAAACAGTGATTAAATACATAAATCTGTTTTGGCATGGTGTTGGTAGGTGTTGGAGAGGAAGTGAGTTTTCTCATGCCCCTCCTATGCATGGGGCAGGACTTTGTCTGCTCTGGCCTCTGGGACCAACCCTGGAGTTTAGACTCTGAGCGTTCTTGGTGTGGACTTTCACTTGTGAGGCCTCCCTGTTGCCTGGGGATCAGCTTGCTGGGCTTCTGCTCTTACTGGGAACAGTCATGCAGTGTTCCCATTCTGTCATGATGGCTGTGAGAATGTTCTAGGCTTTCCAGGAGGCTACACCAGCCACCTCTGGAAGCCTTAGCTGCCAGGCTCTTTGGGAACATCTATGTGTGTGCAAGGAGTGAAGATGGAGGCAGGGGATGATAGAGATTCCTTTAATCCAGAAAATAGCCATGGTCCCTTAGGGCTTCCTAGGCCTACCCCTGTTGACTTCCTGCTGACCCATGCTAATGCCTGAGTTTTCTTTGCAGCTTCCAGTGTGCACCTGCGGACTCCACCCTCCAATAAGGTGATTAAGACCCGCTACCGCATTGTCAAGAAGACCCCAACTTCTCCCTTCAGTGTTCCATCTTTCCCCTCATCTCTGCCCTCCTGGCGGGCCCGGCGAATCTCCTTATCCAGGTAGGAGGGCCTTACATAGGCTTCTGCAAACCTAGGTACTGGCTTACTGTCTACACATAGAGGGCTGAAGATTGAGGCCTAAGACCTCTGGGATCTCAGCTTTCTCAAGGAGCTGCGTGGTGTGCAATGTCTTGATTTGCAAACAGCCTAAGTTTTTTTCATTTGTTTAGCAATTTGTATACTATCTACATGGCCAGCTTGCTTATATCGCATGCTTATAAAGATACATATGTCTACTGCTGATGTCAGCAAACCTACTAATTTGTGGGACCTCATGCACCATGGTAACAGCTGTCCTAATATATTTGGGTCCTCTACAGTGAGCTGCCCATGGTGTCCTTGCTGAGAGATTTCATGAGATAAGGCCCTGAGCAACCTGTCTGAAAACTACCAACATGCTAACTGTCAAGAATGGTGACGCAGGGTTCCTCATTGCCCTATCTAGGCCATCTCATAGAATGCACTGGCTTTGCTGTAGCTACTGTGTGACACAGCATCAGGGTGGAGACAGCAGTTTACAGGAACAACCTGTATATGGCATTTTTGGGTCTCCCTGTGGGTCCCAGGAGGAGGCTGGGTCTTTTGGTATATTGCTCCCATCTCTCTCTCTTTTTTAGGTGAAAGTGTTCTACCTCCAGACCCAGTGAAAGGTGGCAATCCAGTGCATAGGTAGGGAGCAAGGATTGGCATAGCCTCGCACTGGGAGAGATGTGGGTCTGGAGACTATAGGCGGGCCTACTTGCAGAACAGTGCATTCCAGGATCTGCCACCTCCATAGTGCTGCTTTTTTGTTGTTCCTACTGTTACCCAGAGGATTAACAGAGGTACATCATACCATGTGGACAACCCTGCCTGGCTCTAGGGCCTAAGGTGGCTAAGCCTACTTAGCATGTATGTCCAAAGCCTCCTGGCCTCCTCCTTTACTACTGGCCACACCAGGCTTGGCCCTGTTGCTGATTTTTCTGGAGGCAATAGCTGGAAGTATATTTTAAATTAATTTTACTGCACTTTTTATAATATTTTTGTTTTAAATAGATTTATATGCATCTTGGGGGCTATATCTACAAATTTATGAAGATAATTTTTACTCTCTCGATAAGGTTAAATTTACACCTGCTATTTCCACATTAATTCACATTGCTAAGTGGATCTCATTTTCTTCCGTTCCTCTATCTGGTGAGCATGGCCTTTCCTAATGCAATTTCCCCCTCACTAAATCACTGTGATCGGGAGTCATGATCGAGCTAAATTAACTTAAATTAATTTACTTAATAAGAGCCCCAGATCATCGTGAATGAGGTTCAGATTTATTGATTCTCAGCTAGTGAGAACCTCCCCCTCCTGAAGCCAGTATTAGACCTGCATCCCTCCTCTCATGGGGCATGGATAGGGGCACAAGGTAATGCTCCTTGGGGACCAAGCCATCTTCTCCCTCCAACCTTGGAGAGCTAAGCAGGCTCCAAATTTCAGTTCATCAGGGCTTCCTAGGAGGTTGCTAAAGGAGTCACTATGTAGAAACTTGTGCCCAGGCTCCAATGGGCTGGGAGAGTCCTGGCCTACCGATGCACAGTCAACAGGCATGTCACACAGCCCCTTGTGGAGACTAGGAGGTAAAGAGCAGCCCAGTCGTCTGGGCTCTTCTCTCTATACTTACTGTCCTGCAAATGTGGTACCTGGTGTGGTTCAGCTGTATTGGTGAGCAGGAGGTGAGGTGGATATTGCCTTTTGATGGCTCAGGTTCCACAGCAGTAGGAACCTGAATTGAATTTATGTGCTAGGTAGCAATGTGGACTCCCAGGCTTCAGTGCTCTCCCTGTAGTCAGAGGTACAGTTCAGCTTACCAAGATGGATGTAGTTGTTAAGGGTATGTAGAGGGGTCCTTCCACTCTTTCCCAACCACTCACCCTGGTCATTTTTAAGCCCATGCCAAATATTTGGAACTCTTGCAGGTCATGACTTTTGGACTTAGGGCTGGGGAAGAATCTAAGCTTAGGGGTACAGTTCTCTTGAGACCCTGAAAAGAGTGACTGCCAGCAGATTGGGCCTCCCTTACCCATCCTCTGTTGTGGCTGCCTCTTCAGCAGAGTGGCTGCCAGATAGTTGTTTGACCTGTTATCATCGGTTTGCACACACTTGCGCTTGTTTTATTGAAGCAGCCAAAAGAGCCTGTCTCTAGGGCCAGCGGTGAAACTGGTACCTGCTTTTCTGCTGCCTGGGCCCTGTCAGAGCCAGGGGCCACAGTGATTATTTGGAAGGCATGCTTCAGTGCAGCTACTCTAAAGGCTTTTCAGGTCTCCTTGTGCAAGAGGAAGGATTGGGATGGTGTTGGATTCAGGCTACCACAGAGCAGGGACTGCTGCAGTGAAGAGAAAGTAGTGCTATTTACTGGGACTCACCTTGGGCCCATAGCTGCCTCCTACCTGGGAAGGGAGGACATCCCTGGAGGTCTGGGGGTAGCCCTTAGCAGTCTTGGAAGTATTGATTGACAGGATTGGAGACTGGGGATCACATGTGGTGGGGTGGCTCAGCATGGGTATGAGGTGGCCTCTTCTTCCTCTTTGCAGGATACTATGGCTAGAGATTTGGCCACTCTAGAGAGGGTGGCTTGCTAAATGACCTTGGCTGGGTAAGCCACTTCTTGCTTGAAGCCTTAGCTTCTTAATCTGCCCTTGAATTAGTGTTATTCATTCTGAAGTGTCAGAAACGGAAAAGCAGGTAGTGAGTATAGAAGACATGGATAGTGAGTGGCAGGGAGGCTCTAGGGCTTAAGTGGAAATCCTCAAAGGCCCAGAGACCAGCCTGTTTGCCTCATCCTAAGCAGAGCTTGTCAGTGACTGGGCAACACCATAACTGTGTGAGGCCTGCCTGCTACATTCTAGGGCTTTGTGCCTGTGTTCTCCCTCCCTGCTTTGCTGGGGAGGCAGAAAGTCTCTGATAATCGTGGGCTGTTAGCACTGCTACTGTTCTGGGGAAAAAGCAGGGGCAACCATCTTGTTCCCTTCTGGGAAGTTCTATATGTTCCTTCCTTAGAGCCTGTGATGACAGTGTAGGGGAACTGCCATCATCTATTGTCTCTGAGCACGCTATGCCATGAGGTGATCTTACTTTAAGGTCAAAGAAACTGGCAGGAATATGCTGACAGAATACTCACAGGAGGGGAGAAGTGGGTTGTCCTTCTACTGTTGGCAGTCTCTGGGCTGGACATGCTGTAAGTCAGCTAGTGGCCTCAGATTCTTTTGGTTGGTCAGTGTTTGTCTCTAGGCAGAAGACTGGGAGGCTACTGAGGTACCCTTAGGACTTTGAGGTACTCCCCTATTCTGGGTCTCTGAGGATGGGTGTGCCCCTCTGAAGCCGTGGTTGGCAAGCTCATCTGTTGCCCTGACCAGGTGCATGCATGGAGACCCATGACAGAAGGTGAAAGGACCAAAGTCTGTTCTGAAACAGGACTCTGACTTTGAGGGTAGTATCTGTGGTGCCAGTCTCTGTCTTCCTTAGATGCTTGGCAATCAATGGCTCTTGGGTACTGCTCAACTCTGAGGTTGCTCTGTTGAAAGTGGTGTTCAGCTTATGCCCAGGGGAGCTAGCTCAGACCAGGGCCCTGGAAGCCACACTGTGCCTAACTTGGCCCTGCCTCAGCCTCCCAGAGTAATCCTTGAGCATTGCACACCACTGTTGTCTTGGCACATGGCTTGTCCCAGGGGCTTCAGGCCCAGAACCAGCCCAAGTGATTCAAAGAAAGCTGTGCAGGCCCAGGGTCTGAGATACTGGGGGCAGAAATTGAATGGGGCCTCAGAGAGGAGCCATCCTAGAACAGAGGCACACATCAGTATGGCGGGCCTTTTTTTTCTCCCTAAGATTTGTGGATTTGCTTGTGTCCTTGTGGCTTTCAGCAAGTTCATTAATCTGAACTGAAGCTGAAATGTGACTTATATCCCTAAACTGCCTGTCACTTTTTTCTTTCTCCAAATTCATTTGACATGAAAGTGCGAAATAAACAGAAGCCACTGTGCTTAAGCAGATGAATCGAGAGGCTTTTCCAGCCCAACTACAAATGGTCCTGTCACAGAGCTGCTGCTTGCTGGGTTGCCTTATTTTATTTTATTTTGCGCCTGTGCAGTAAATCTTAAGTAATCTCTGTGCAGTTTGACGAGGTTTAGGCCAAGATTCTGAAAGGCTCTGAAATGCTTCTCCCAAAGTGACGTCTCATTAAAGAGGATTCAGCCAAGGATGGGAGGCAGCTCTACTGCATGGCCGGTTCCTGTGCCCTGTCTCCATGTGTTTCCTTAATGAGCAGATGCACCCACCAGCCTGGCTGCCAGCAACTGCCCTGCTCCGCCTCCTGCCTGCTCTCTGTGCAGGGGATTGTCTAGTGACTGCCAGGGCTGCCACAACAAAGTGTCATCATGTGTATGGCTCAGAAGTGGGAATTTGCCTCTCACTTCTGGAGGTCAAAGACTGAGATCAGGGTGAAGACAGAATGTGGAGGCTGGGAAGGACTTGCTTTTGGTTTATTGGGGGTACATCTTCATATAAGGGGAGAAGGGAGCTCATGAACATTTTGTCTTTTTACTTAAAGGATACTCATCCCATCCTGAGGACCCGATCCTCAGGACCTAATCTGCTCTTAATAGGCTCCCAAAGGCCCTACCTTCAAATGACATTTCTTAGAGCTAGGGCTGCAGCACTCCTTCCATGACAGGGAATGTATGGTTCACTATCAGCTAGAGCTGGAGTTCCCATAGCTTCCAGACATTGCAAGAGTGTGTGGTAGTGAGAGGTACTTAGGGACTCCTTATGAGGCCAGTGATCCTTCTCTCCAGGATTACTTCCATCCTGGTCTCCTCCCTGGTCTTGTTCAATCCTCTGGCAGTTTACAAAGGTCCTAGCTCAGCTCAGTATGGGGTTCTGTTCACACTGATGGCCTTAGATGCCAAGGGGCTAAGAGGCCTATAGGGACCTGGGTCCTAGTAGGGATGGCAGTCTGGAAACACATGGACAAATGAGGCGTATGGTTTTGTTGAGTAGCCACCGGTAGGACACACTGAGGTGCCGAAATCAGCCCAAAATCAGCAGGTTGGGGTTTGGTCTGAGGGAAGACCCTTCTGGAAGCAAGGCTTTCAGGGGTTCGGGCAAGGGCAGCACAGGCCATAGCAGTAGGGCCTTTCTGTGGTCTGGAGAAGAGTTTAGAATATCTGCTAAGAGGAAAGAAGCTAGTTTCCAAGACAGGGTCCGTGGATCTGCTCCTGAGGCAGTCCAGTATGGGGAATCATGGGTGATTAGGATAAGCATTATTGCCTCCAGGTGAGGAGCAATTTGCTAATGAGGCAGCACTGTTAAAAGCCCTCCTTGGGGATTGCACCCCTGGCTCTGCAAGTGAACGATATCTCTAGTTCTGGCTGTGGTGGAATAGGAGGTAGGATCACTCAAGATAGTTAACCTCTCCCAAGGGCAGAACTGGGCCTCTTTTGACTGTTACCTCAGCCTATGAGATGCTTTGGCCTTAGGGCCTGATGCTACACAGTCCTACTGACTGACAGACTTATTTGTCCCCGTCTCAGGACAACCAGTTCTACTGTCAGGCTTTCTCCCCTAAGACTAGGAGCTTGCTCTGCTGAGTTCCTCAGCATTTGCAGCATTGGATTTCAGGTTGCACCTGACTGTGAGGCCCTCATCCCAGTGCCTTGCATGTTGTCAGTAGGATGAGTGACTTATATTTAAGTCATAGCTCTGAGCCTCACTCTGTGCCTGATACTCTTGCATGAGTACCCAGTCTCTGTAGCATGGAGGTTAATAGAGGTTACAGGAAAGAAGACAGGGGATCTCTAGGCTGGTACCACATTTAGTGGATACAGTGGTTAGAAGCCTTGCTGTCCATCTGTGAGCCAATACAGCCTTCTCTGACTCCCTTTCCTCAGCCTAGTGTCAGTATTGGGAATGTGAGACAAGACTCCCTTCCCTCAGGGTTGCATGTATCCAAAGGCTTTTACCTCGAGTCAGGAGATCCTGGGTACAAGCAGCTCTAAGCATAGGGGTTTCCTGATTCACCCAAGGCCAGGATGACAGGAAAGGAGTGTCCAATACTGTGGTTCTGGGGGAATGGGGTCTCTGGTAGGTAGCATAGAATGGTGGTCATGTGGGTTGGGGTTATTCACCTGATTGGCACCCATTTTTACTTGTTGACTGTGTAGAGGTTGTGACTCAGGTCAGAATCTAGGTTCCTGATCTTTCTTCCAAGCTCCCTCAAGTGGGTGTCATAGGCAAGCCACAGGTGGGTGAGGCCTTCCTTCCTGCTTAGGATCTAGACCTGAAGTGCCTGCCAGCCTGACCTACAGCCCAAGTGGTTTCTTCCTTGTTCTTTTGTATCATCTCTTGTGTGTTCCCACACTCAACAATATGAAGGCCCCTGCCTACCTGGAAGCTACAGCCCAGCAGAGGCCAGCCTAAACATGTCATTATTCCTAGGCTGAGGGCAACAGATGAACCTAGATACAGTTCTCAGGATTTCTCTGGAGCGGTGGTGTCTGTTGGTGAGTGGAAGGTCATAGGCATAGCAGAAGCTTCTTGGTAGGGGAAATGGCACAGCCTAGATTGGGGGATCCTAGGGAACCCTTATAGAAAGCTGGTGAGATAACAATGCAGGTGGTCAGCTGGGTCTGTAGCAGAGGAGTCTGGCCTTAGAGGATGAATATGGGACCCTGGAGTGGCCAAGCAGACCTGAACAAAGCAAGTCAGCTGCCCAGACCCCGCTTTTGCTGCAGAGTGACAGTGGTGAATCTATTATCTGTGGATGGGTTTAATGCAGGGCCCTTGCTGATGTCTCCGTACTGCCCACTGGGGCCTGCTGAGGTGGCCTGTAGAAGGCTGCCAGCAGATCCAAAAGCCATAGCTGCTGGGCCTGGGCTGGAGCTTTCCTGAATCTGTTCCTTGGCTCTGGTTCACGGACTGCCTCCTTGTTCTGTGTCCGAGGTGCCCAACAAAGGAAGGGAGGAGTTGCTGTTGGCTCCTGGCACACATGTTCCCTTTCCTAACTAGTTTCTTACTTTTAGTTTCTTTAAATAACTTCTTATTTTGATATATTTTGTACTTAGACAAAAGGTGCAGAAATGATATAGAACTCTACTATACTCTTTATCTAAGCCTGCCAATTATTTTCATTTTGCCCATTTACTACTGCATTGCCTTTGTGCCTTCTGAACCGGTTCTTGCGAACCTGTCTTTGTGGCTCTGCACACATCTGTAGGCAGGAGGGACATCTGAGGCCCAACTTGATCTCTTTGGTTATTTATTTGGCAGTAAAAGCTGCAGGTGTTGTGGAATGTCTCTTTTCTGGACTTTTTCCATGTCTTTTTAGAATTAGGTGTAGATTTGCTGTTGAACTGGAATGCTGTAGAGGTTCTGATGTGTTCTTGGCTTGCCCAGTGGAACCATGTGATCCAGGAGCTTTTGGCCAGACTGGGTTTTGCAGGTTATTCTGATCCATTGGTAGGAAATTGTGAGAACTTGATGGACTCATGTTCCCTGCTGAGTTGTTACCCAGTCATTTAGACCTGTTAGTGACTTTCCAATCCCTTTTTCCTTCTGGTGGATGATGGAACTCTGTCTGTAAGTAGTGACCCCTTGATGGTGTATAATGGTGTGGTCCTGAACTTACACTGTTAAGTAGGCTGTGGTCTGTTTTTATCATTATTTGTTTTGGTCTTCAGTCAGTCCTGTCCTTCAGACTGGACTTGGTTCTTTCAGCAAGGCCTCATCATTCCCTGGACACATACTTTCTGTGGGACAAGGTGCCCCAGGTTCACCCTGGACTTTCCTTTCCATGGTCCCAAAATCAATCACTTCTTTATAAAAGCCCTGCTCCTTATGGTGTGTCAACACTTAGTCAGTCTTTGCAGTGTGTAGGCTATTAATAGTCTCCTGTGGTCAAGTATTAGTAGTGCTGAAATTTAGTCTTGGGTGAACACATCCTGCCATGTTGCTTTTGAATTTCCTCTGTATCTGCTTATGCTTGGATGTATGTTCATGCACACACTGCCACCACCACCACCAGTCTGTGGCTCTTCTCCAACCCAGAGAATTCTCATTCTGTCAGCATCAGTCTGTGTGTTCATTTCTTCAGGCCTGGCATGCAAGTTTCCTTATTTCCAACTAAGCACAGAACCAGTGAGCTTACTATGTAGAGTAACACATTGTTGTTGGCACGTTGTGAAATGTAGAAATCTAAGTGTGGGAGTCTCTGAATCTTAGTGAATGCTTATATGTACAGCATTTGCCTATACAGAGGCACAGTCCCCTGCCCTGCCCTGCTTGACTAATGTTTCTTCCAGTCCTCCAGCCCCAGTGTAGCTCCTGTCCAACTTTCCTCCCTTAGGTTCATTTGTTTGACACATATGTACTGTCCCTCACTTTGTTTGCACAGTACAATGGTTCTGTTTTACACTCTTTTTTTCCCTCTATGTAGCCTTGGCTGTCCTAGAACTTGCTCTGTAGACTAGATTGTCGTCAACCTCACAGAGATCTATTGCCCTGCCCAGGCCCCATTTTACACTTATCCTTGTGGCTTCTCTTTTACTTATTCCGTATTAATGCAAATTCTCCTTGGGTAAACATTTGAGCTGATTCTTATTTGAGAGGTGAGAGTAAAGCCTGCCAAGCACCTGTGCACACTTGAGCTTCCCTATTCCTCTTGTGGGGGTTGCTGGAATGTGGAGAAGACAAATATTCAGGTTGTATGAAGTTGCCTAGTCTTCCTTGCCAAGGGTAGGATTCTTTGTTCCCCTTTGGGTTTTTGTTTTTTTAATTTCTGCTCTCAGTGTGTGGCAGAGCCTCACTGCTCCCCTGGTGACCATGACATTGAGCACTTCCTCACAGCTTGGTCAAGGCCCTTTGTTCTCTTCCTTCATGAAAGATCCAGTCAAGTATTTTATTCAACATGGTGGTTTGTCTTTTCATTATTGAACTGTGTGGGTGTGTTTAGGGTTTTTTTGTTTTTTGTTTTTGTTTTTTTTACAGTACCATGTTTCCCCTTTCTTCTGCCCTTTTCTTCATGATCAGCCTCATGGATTGGCTGGGTCTCAGGAAACAAGAAGGTTGTGGCCTCTGTGGATCTCACCTGCCCCCCCCTCTGTCTCCTGTCCCATGACTGCATACATATTGTATACCCTGCACACACTTCACTCTCAGGCAGTCTATCTGCTAACACCATTGTGCTTCAAGACCTGGTCCCCTGATTTTATCTCAGGGAGCATCCCCTGGGTCCCATCCTTGCCAGCTCACTCCTGTCCTTCCCTAGCCTGTCTGTTTAGGCCCTGTCTGTACACACCGTCAGGCTGCTCACTCATATTCCATCTGATATTCTGAAATTTGAGGAGTAGGTAAAGAAAATCAAAGTAGGGTGTTGCCTGTGGGGAACAGTTGCATTCAAGGTAGCTCTGTCCTCTGTGCAGAAGGAGCTAAGCAAGCAGCAGGTGTCGTCAGCCTGTCGCAGGAGATCTTGGGGTCTCTCTGGTCCAGGGGAGGGCTCTGAGGACAAGTCCTGGAGCTTTCATCTCCTCCTGCTTTGTGCCACCCCCACCACAAGCTTACCCACGTGTTGTTGAAGGAGGCCTCTTCCGGCAGGTTTTTTAGAATTTTATTTTATGAGAACAGGCGGTTACAGCTCCCCAAGTGCTGTAAAAGTTAATGTGATGGCCTCCCTGTGCCTGTGCTCATTTTTATAATTTTTTATTTTATGAAACAGGACAGGGAGCTTAGTGACTTATTACTATTCATTTCGTTTCAATGCAGTAAATATTGATTCAGTTGGGGGTTTTCAATTTAAACCACTCGGCGATTATATAAAATATTACTGGCTTCTGAAATTATGCTTACCGATCCCTTCGGCTGCTCATTAAGGAAGGAGTGCAATTTTTAGATCCCTTTGCCTTCATCATTCTAATAAATGGGCTGAGATACGTTTTTGCACGGAAGGTGCCACAGAAGTTGCTAGCAGGGGCTTGACAGCATGGATGCAACTCTTAATTTGGAAGTCATTTCAAAGCATGCCTTGGTTATTTATTTCTGTTTGAGGCAGTCAGGCCTTTGAGCTTGGGTCCTCTGTGGTGCTGGGCTGCAAGGCTGAGTGGCATCCTCCTGAGCTGGACACCTGCTGCTTCCACTAAAGCTGAGGCCCATGCTCTTTCAAAGCTTTAGGGAGGGATGGGCAGGGGAGCCATCTTGTAAGGGCAGCAGCTAGCCCCTGACCAAAACTGAGGCTGGGATATACCCTGAGGGATACAAGATTCTCAGGAAGGGAGGGTACTTTCTCAGAGATCTTTTTTATTTATTGTTACTTTCTTTAATTTAAGTATAAGGTGCTTTGCTGCGTGTATATCAGTGTATCAGTTGCATGTTTGGTGCCTGCAAAGACCAGAAGAGGGCATCAGATCCCCTGGAACTGGAGTTATAGACTATTATGAACCACTTTGTTGGTGCTGGAAATTGAACTCCAGTCATCTACTAGGGAGAGCAATAAGGTCTCTTAACTTCTGAGCCATCTCTCCAACCCCTTCTTAGAGATTCTTTAAACCCAGTCCTTGCTAACTGATAGGACAGAGCCAAGACTGAGACTTGAGCCCCCAGGAGGAAACTCTTGGGTGCCCGGGCCGAGACAGTGTTGCTGGCTGAGTTGGTGAATATCATGCTTTGCCCCAGGTGCCCTTCTTAGACTCTGGCCTCAGAACAGGAAGCCAGCTGGAGCTTCTGCACCCAGGTCTGTTCCCTTACTTGGTCATCCCACATCTAAGTTGATAGCTTCAGAATGAGCTTCAGAATGGCCCTGTGACCAGGCCATTTATGTTCTGGACTGAGAGTTCCTTCAGATACATCAGTGCCCCTGTGCTTCCAGCAGAGCCTGGGTTGTCCCTTAACTGCCTCTCAAATTCTGGAAGAGTAGGACGGGGCTGTAGTCTACAGGATCGTCTTCCCACAGGGTCCCACACCCCTCTGACAGCCTCTTCCAACACTGCCACAGCTGTTTTTACCAGGCTTTCAGGTCTGTGGGCACGAAGCTAAGAAGAGACGTCTAGAGTATCTATGAAGGACTGTCTGAGGGGATATAGGGAAGAGTACAGGCTAGGACCAAGAGGTTTCTGGACATAGAGGCCTCGAGTTTTGGACATGGAATGGCCCTGTGTTGAGCCCCTGTGTGGCCGAAGGAAGGCAGGGCAGGAAGCAGTGATCTGTTCCCCTGCCTCACTGGATTATCTGTGGTCTCTTTTTCCCTCTACCGCAGCACTAAAGGTGGACAGACCAGCTTCAGGGCATCAGGAGGTGGTAGGACAATGAGCCATCCAAAAGCAGTACCTGCACATCCTCTCTGCTCAGGGCTCTGCACTGATGCCACTCATAGGTTCTGGTTCCTGTTGGTCCTTGTGATATCTGTGTCTCTTGAAGCTGTCTCAGTCTGGTATGCTCTGTGGCTGCCTGCAAGTTCCATGTGTTGTCTTTTCTTCCTTCTTTCTCTTTTCTCTTGTCCCTCTGTGACATGCTCTCTCTGCCTTCACTCTTGGCTCTGTGTTTGTGTGAAACTGTGCTTGACCCTAAGGCTCCATGCATAAGTGGAGGATGCTCTCTAGAATATGCTGCCAAGCACAGGGAAGCTGAGGCCTTCCCAGTGGAGGAGTAATTGCCGTGCATCAATTCTGTAGCCCCAGATGCTACTGCCTCGAGTGCAAGCCCGAGGGTAGCTCAAGTGGGCACACCCTGATCCTCCTCCAGCCCGCCCAGATTCAGCCCTTCTGGGGAAATGTTGCTTTTCCCTCCAATGAACTCGTCTACCACAGCTCTATTGCACATGGGCAGTCTTCTTGGGTTAGGATGGTGACAGAAGGCTAGGTCTTGGGGGTAACAGGATCTTCTTTGTACCCACTGAGAAATTTGTGGACTCCAGATCAAGGCTGGCTTCCAAGGCACTGGGCGTTCTCCTGCTTCTGAGCCCCATGTGACAGTCTGATTCAGAGGGTATAAAAGTGATTGGTCTCTTTACCCTTCTTGTTGACTTGTGTGGCTGAAGTTCTGTCTAGGGTAATAGGTCTATAGTATAAAACATCACAATCAGACAGGTATGACCTTACTTACCCCGTAATGGTTTGTGGATGGTTGTCCCTCTTCCTATTGGGGGTGAATTCCTAGGGGCAGGACCCAGGAGAGCCTCACTGAGACTCTGCCACAACATAACTCCAGACCACACTCTGAAGTGTTTAATGATAGAGCTGGAAGGCACATTCTTTCTGTGTTTCTGAGGATGGTTGGTAAGAAGGAACATTCAGAAAGTCTGTAGGTGTTTCCTTCAGCTTAGGGAGCACTTGTGCTGCCCCATATGCAACTGCAGTTGGTACCTGAGCCCCATGGATGAAGGCCAGGCATGGGCAGTCCTGGACATACACAACAGAAGAAAGTAGAGATGCTACTCTGACAGGGAGAAACTAAGTATCTTTGTCACTCAGTGCTACCTGGGTGCCTTACATCATTAAATGGTGTTTTAAATACCTCTTTTAGCCTGGTTTTAGAGGTGGTAGTAAACTGTCATTCAAATAATCAATATCATATCTGACTTCCTCTATATCAGTCCTCTACCTGGTCTAACCTCAAAACATGCTTTACTTCCCAGGTTGGTGTTGTGATGTAGTGATGGCCTTGCCTTAGAACTTAAGAAACATGGCCTTTTTAGCGATAAGTTCTCTTCCATGATAGCTGCTATCTGAAGGGATCATGCTATCTCTTGGACTCCCTGCCAGGTGCTCACTTAGGATCTAGGAGGGCTCACTCCAGGACCCCACTGTGTCATGCTGGGGAGGAGGGTGACCAGGGCTGGCATCTCTGCCATTACAGTACTTTCAGGAAAAAATGATGCTTCCGTAGGGTGTAAGAGTGCCACCAGGGGGTGTGGTCTCTTAGGTCAGGGTGAGGCCCTTCTTTGTCCTCTTTCACCTGCCTCATGGCCTCTCATCTACAGAATGTTCTGTTCAGGTGTAGGAGTGGACGACACCCTACCCTGAGCCTAGGGAACAGGCCCCCTGTGGGAGCTGCCTCCTCCTAGGTATTTGGTTTCTGTCTTCCACCCCACCCTTCTCTGCCTGGCATTTGCTATGGCTGTTGAAAGTCTCATGCTTCACATGCTGCCTGGGCAGCTGAGGCTCATGGAGGCCAAAGGTATGTTGTGACAGTTGACCCGGTGTATAGATTGGAGTTGAAGTTTGAGAGACTTCTTTGTTTCAGGAGCAGGCCCAGGTGCCCTGGTCAATCTGCAGGTGGGTGGGCTGGTTGGAACGTCAGCTCCTGCTGAGCCACTGCCAACACGAGGCCAGGCTCTTGAGGGCTTTCCCCAAGTCAGCAGGGTGCCTGTGGCTTCTTGCCCCTCCTCAGAGCTGAGGTCCCTTGTGTAATTTGCAGTGGGATGTCTGTTAAGATTGCGTCCACTTCCCAAGTCAGCACTTAATTGGCAAGGCGCTTGATTTAACAGCGTGGGAGCCTCCACCGGAAAAATGGCTTGAATAAATCTCTGCCTGACGCCAGAAAATAGATATAATCTCAGCATTAACTACATTAATAGTAGCAGGAGCTGAATTAAGAAAGCCATAAAGCATAGGTGGGAAGCATAAATTATGGTCCCTCCTCCCCTCCATGTTTGGGTCAGGGAGGTCGGGCCTAGACGGGGCAAGGGCTTATCCACAGAGCCTGAACGGGAGCCTGAGCAGAAGGTGGAAGGACAGCCCTGACATGTCCTGACCTATGGGTGTCAAGGGTCTCAACTGTAGGGAGAGTGTCTTAGCCCTTCCCTCCTGGCTCTCGTTTGTCCCAGGTCTGGGTAATCCTGGCAGAGTGGTCCAGCAGTGTCATGAGGTGCTAGAATAGCCCCTGTATGTCATCATCAGGAGTGACAGAGCAGCTCTGAGCTCTGCTAGAGCATGATTCCAGACCCCATGCTGTCCTCTGATATTTACACCTAAGAACCCCCCCCTCCCCCCGACAGGGTTTCTCTGTAGCTTTGGAGCCTGTCCTATAACTAGCTCTTGTAGACCAGGCTGGCTACTGCCCCCAAGTGCTGGGATTAAAGGCGAGCGCCACCACCACCTGGCCTAAGAAATCTTCTTAAGGAGGCACCTCATTCCATTGCTGATTGGGCAGCCGAGCTTCACCTCAGGGCTGGCCTTCTGGTCACCATTCTTCATTATTGTTCCTGTGGTCTTCCCAGGGGCATTCTAATATGATAACAGGGGCTCTGGCTAGGGCAACTACCATTGGCTCTGCTGTTGTATGGGGCTGTTGTGGGGCTGCTCCTAGTTTTGAGAGACCCTGGGTGGCCATGTCCTGCAGATGAATTTATATGCTGCTCTGTTCTGTTTTTGTTGGCCACTGTTATTAGAAACCTGGACTCCTGAGTTTTGATTTAGTTCTTTAATTGAACATTGTTTCTTATCTTCTTATCTCTGACTTGCCTGTTTCTTAAGGACTCATAGGACCCTTGAATTGTTCAGGGTCTCATCTTTGTCATTTACTCAGTTTCAGTTTTGCTTTTCTATTTAAGGTCATTGCCAGAAGGTCCTATTTTTCTATGCTGCAAAGTTTCTCTCCGTCTTAAGACTCCATGCATCAGAGTCTGTAGAAAATCCTTCCCTGAGACCCGCCTACCTGTTATCTATAGCAGTCTGACCTCCAAGGCTCTGTTCTGAGCTTTTCTTGGTAATAGAAACATAAAGCAGACTTAGAGTTATTTCTGTTTGCCTTTTACTGTGGATTGGATTGTGTCCTGTTGGAATACACAAGGGAAAGCTCTAACCCTCATGTAACCTCATTTGGAGAAGAGGTCTCTGGGAGTGAGTAAAGTTAACTGGGGTCAGACATGTTCAGCCTTCATCTACTCTGACGCCATATAAGAAGAGGAAGAGACTTTGGGAGCTCAGTCCAGTACTCCAGTGCAGGTCTCTGCCTCTGTTTCTGTCAGTTCCTGGATGAAGGTTCTATGGTGATATTTAAGATATTCATCAGTCTGACTATAGGACAAGGCCAATTCTGGCCCCCTCTCTATTCTTAGGGTCTTAACTGGGGTCATCCTTGTGGGTTTCTGGGAATTTCTCTAGTGCCAGGTTTTCTTGCTAGGCCCATAATGGCTCTCTCAATCAAAATATCTCTTTCCTTGCTCTCATTTCTGTTCTTCCTCCATCTCAACTATCCCAGTCCCCCAAGTTCTCCTCCCCCCTCCTCTTCTCCCCTCATCTTTCCCTTCCACCCTCCCTATTCTCCCCACCCCCATGCTTCCAATTTTGTCAGGTGATCTAGTCTATTTCTCTTTTCCAGGTAGATTTATGTTTTTCTTAGGGTTCACTTTGTTACTTAGCTTCTCTAGGATCATGAACTATAGGCTCAATATCCTTTGCTTTACAGCTAGTATCCACTTATGAGTGAGTATATACCATGTTCATCTTTCTGGGTCTGGGTTACTTCACTCAGGATGGCTTTTTTTGGAACCTATTCTCTTTGGATGGATACTTTACTCAGCCTAGATATAGTAGGGAGGGCCTTGGACTTTCCTCAAAGCAATGTGCCTTACCCTCCTTGAGGAGTGGGTGGGGGGCGGGATGGGGGAGTA
>LOEQ01000871.1:595981-627837 GCA_001685075.1 Bramus lutescens
GGGTCTGGGACTTTCAGCCTCATGAGGAAGCATGTTCTGTTGTTGAAGCACCCCTGTTTTCTGTGGGGCAGCCTGAGTGGGGCACCTTACCACAGGTCCTCAGACTGTACAGGGTGCTGTGTGTGGCAGTAGCTTTGTCTCATGACTTGTCCATTTTGCTATTGACACGTGTCTGAGTTGCTTTTTGTCTCAGCATCTGCTCACAAAGCTGCTCTCAGTCTTTGGACATGTCTTGAGGTGACAGAGAACTTTGCTGTTCATGGAGTTTGGCCTTGGGGTGGATGAAAGGATAAGTAGATAAAACAACTAGGTTCCCGTGCTCTTGCCCCACACTTGCAGTCAGTTACAGTGTCAGTGTTGCAGTCCCTATGTTCTTTTATTGTAAAGTTAACGGGGCTCATATATGTTTAGCTTTAATCCATTCTGATTGGTGCCATATAAGAAAAGGAAGAGACAAGGAGCCATGATGCTGGTGTGGGGTGTGTGTGTGTGTGTGTGTGTGTGTGTGTGTACACAGATGGGGGTCAGATGACAATTTGTGGTGTTCTCTTTTCTCCTTCTATTGTGTGGTTTTCAGGGATTGAACTCGGGTTGTTAGGCTTGGCAGCAAGAGCCTTAACTTGCTAAGCCATCTTGCCAGCCCTTTCACTTTTTCTTTACAAGTAAATGATGTTGATTGTCTTCCATACTTAGCATTCTGGGCTGTACTTTTTCATGGAGTTCTTCTTCATGTGTTTGCCTGTGTTTGCCTTTTTATTGTTTGCTGAAGTACTGTATATATTACGGATATGCCCTTCTCCTAGATGTCTTATTGCATTATAGGGCTTGCTTTTTATATTGCTGCTGCTGAAGCCAGCTGGGGTCTTGTACATGCTAAACAAGGTCTTTACTACTGAGGCTCACCAGCAGTCTGAGGACATGCCTTTTAATGCTCTGATTTATCATTTTTTTTTTATTTTTTTCTTTCTTTTTCTTTTCTTTTTTTCCTTTTCTTTGTTTTTGTTTTTTGTTTTTATGAGACAAGGTTTCCCTGTGTAACAGTCCTAGCTGACCTGGAACTAGCTCTTGTGGACCAGGTTGGCCTCCAACTCTCAGGATTTACCTGCCTCTATCTCTTGAGTACTGGGATTAAAGGCATGTGGCACCACTGCCCAGCCTCTTTCTTTCTTTTCTTTTTTCTTTTTTCTTTGTAGTTTTTCAAGGCAGGGTTTCTCTGTGTATCCCTGACTATCCCGGAACTCACTCTGTAGAACAGGCTGGCCTCAAACCAGAGATTTGCTTGCCTCTTGAGTGCTGGGATTAAAGGCATGGGCCACCACTGCCCAGGTAGCATTCTCTTCTTTTATATAGATTCTTTGTTTAAGAAATATTTGCCTACCCAAGGTCATATTTTCTTCCAGCAACTTAGAAGTCACCTCTGAGTCTATGATCCTTCTTGGGCTGAGTTTTATTTTATGGGGTGTTTCAACACTCTTTTGTCCCTCAAAAGAGATAGGAAAGGCTCTCCCTTAACTTACCTGAGTACATGGTATCAACCCTCACTCAGACTCTTAACACTAGAACTGTTTCTGACCCCTCTGTTTTTACCAATGGACGTGCTGTTCATTGGGATTGTTTCTTAAGACTTGTTCTTCCAGGAGAACTTTAGGTGTACTTTTGTAGCCTCCCCCAACAACCATCCATCCAAGCAACAAGAGTGCACTTTCTTCTTACTACCTTGTTTCTTGCACAGTCAGGATGGCCCTGTCTTGCTGTGTGTGTATCCTGTTCTTGGTGTTAAGTGAGTGCCACTGCCTCCACATGTGGGCCAGATATACCTGCTGTGAAGTTCTTTCTACTTTTTCTTCCATATGTATTATTCCACCTGGTTTTTTGCTTGCATCTTAGAAGGATATTGGTTCTCATATACATTTATCTGTTCATTCCTCTAACTCTAATGATTTTTTTATTGTTGAGCTTTATGGTCTTTCCCTGGTGTTGGTATAGAGGTCACTTCTTAGCGAGGCTCCCCTCATACAGGCAGCTAACTGAATTCCCTGTACAGTCTTGGAGAGATTTTTCCCATGGCTTGGTGTAAGAGCGTTGCTTTACTTAAATAGTATGACCCTTGGATACCTGAGGGCCTACCCATGCCTCTCAGCAGCATTGGTATTAAGTGGGTCCTGGGCTGACAATGTGGGAAAACGTGCCCAGCTGCAGAGGACTGAGGGCGCTGCCTGTGGTATATACCAGCCATTACCACCAAGGATAATTGTGTTGGCCACTGAGCCCCAGCCTCTTTACCCATGTTGCTGAACTCTGCACTCTGAGTAGGCCATTAAGGCCTAGCAATACCTGTTTTTTGCAGCTAACATACAAAACACCAATAGCTTCAGCTGAAATGGATTTTTAAAAGTGTCATTTTATGGAGAATTTTACTTTCCATCTTGTTGTTTATTAGGCTCTTAAAGGGAAAGCTTGTAATGTATCCATTGATCGAAATACCAATTGAATGGTCGTGAGCACATAAAGTACATAAAATCGCCCAGCCCCTCATAATAGGGCAGCGTCATTTGTAATGGAGCGGTGCAATTAGCTTTACCCACCACCGCTGGGCTAGGCTGGCAAGGTGTGGCCCTGAATCACTGTTGCTCATTAATGTGAGAGAGAGCGGGTGGAGCAGGATCCCTCAAGGAGTGATACCCTGAAGAGTCCTTGGGTAACATAGCAGAGCTCTTCCTTGGAGCCCTGTTCATGGGTCAGCCTTGGGCCCTAATTAGCCAACTTTGTCCCACCTCCTTCACCAATAGCCACTCACTTGCATCCCCTGTCTGCCAATGACCTTACCTGCCCCAGGCTGACCTCTTTCCTTCCATACAGTTTACACAGTCAGCCTTCTCCATGGATATCCTTACCCTCACTGTGGCCCTCCAGGGCAAGACTGCCCCTTTCCTTCGTACATGGTGCCTGTATCCCAGGGATAATGAGTCTTCTTAGTTACCTCCAACTTGCCTGTGTTCTGCTTGGCCCTGGTAGTCTTCTCCCCAGGACTGTCTCCATCTCAGGAACCTGAGATGCTGGGTTGTCCAGGTCGTTGAGATAAAGCCTGTTGAGGCTTCTCTCTTCCAGAGCATTTCATGGGCTGCCCTGCCCTGTCCTGCCCAAGATACGCAGGTACTAAAACCATTTGGTAGGACTAGCACTGGGGGAAAGGAGTGTTTGTACTGCTTGGTACCCACACACATGCTCGTGTACTTGCACACACACAGGCACACATACTAGCTCACTCTCCTGAGCTGAATGGCTGGCGTGGAGTGGCCGGTTTCTGGTGGAAAGCCCTGCTAAGCAGTTTAGTGCCTGTCACGGTGGCTCCTCCTGACCTACTTGGGGATTCGCCGTGCAAGCTGCCTCTTCTGCTGACTGCGCACTCTCAAACGCTCTCAGCTCCAAGCTTCAAAAACCGTGCTCCAGTTCCTGAAAAATGCTTCCCTGGTTGTTTTCTCTGCTCCCCAGCCAGCCTGCCCAACCCCTGTTCCAACACCACCAGTTTGGGCACCCTGGCCCCACATGCTAACATTCTCTGGGTAGCAGTTGTTGGGGGTCACTACTCTGTCCTCAAGTGCCCTGTGACCCACCTCTTCTTTCTAGCCCATTGCTTCCTTGGCGCTTAGCCTTTGATTTGCAGATGGGTACCTTGTTTGCGAGATCTCCTTGTTCTGTTTCCCACTATCCCTGCCTATAACTGACCAGAGCTTTTGACACATCCTGGTCCTGGCCTTCCTGAGAGGCCCTGGGAACCCACACCTCTGCTCCATATCTGGCACTTGCCCATTGGTACAGATTTCCAGAGCTGCCCACATTCCACACAGTGTGGGCCTTATACTCTGTGAGTCCAAGATGACAGACAATGGCTAGGTAGAATCCATGCCTTTCCTTGGCTGGAAGGCTTCCTCAAGGACATAATGCCTGAGCTTGGACCCAGATCCAGTCATGTCTTCAGACAGAGGGACATCATGTGCAAATACCAGGGCACAATACTTCAAAGGCTCTGCAGCTTCCTAGGGTAACTGGAATTCTAGACTAGAGAGAGGGAGGGTTTCAACATGGGAGCAGTGGCCAGCAAGGATTGAGCTCAGCCCTATGAACCTCTAGTGAAATACACAGAAAGAGGAAATTGGAGAAACTTTTATCAGTTGACTAGTTTCAGACAAATGGACAAGAAAGAGTAGGTGAAGGAATCCTTAACCTGAACCAGTTGAAGCAAGGCTGGGCTCTAGGTATTAGCAGAGGACAAGTGGCTGAGACCTGAGGTTGGAAGGCAGGCAACAAGGCCTTTGTTTCTGAGAAGTCTGGGAGGCAGAAGGTTTTGGGAATGGAGGTGGACAGATTAGAGGAAAAGGGTGGGAGGTAAGTGGAGAAAGGAAAACTAAACAAGTGGACTTTGGCAGTGAGGGGAGGGGGACACATGGGCTTTTGTTTGTTTCCTGTTGGGGAGACGTATGTTCATGTGAATGTGTGTGTGTACACATATGCACATATACATGGAAACCAGAGATCAACCTTAGGTGTTATTCCTCAGGATCCATCCACCTCTGTGTAGCCCCTGCTGTCCTGGAACTCACCCTGTAGACCAGGCTGGCCTCAAACTCAGTCACAGAGCCTGCCTGTGTCTTCCAAGTGCTGAGATTAAAGACATATGCTACCACCATCTGGCTCACCTTGTTTTTGAGACAAGGTCTCTCATTGGTCTGGAGCTCAACAAGTCAGCTAAACTGGCTTGCCAGTGAGCCCCTGAAATCTCTTCTCTCTGCCTCCCTATTATAAGTATGCACCTCTGCACTTGGCTTTTTACATGTGTGATGGAGATTAAACCCTGGTCCTCTATTTGCATGTCAAGCGCTTTGCAGATAGAGGCATCTCCCCAGCCACCTGTTTCTTTCTCACAGGCAAGGTTATAGTGTGATGGATAGCAGCAAGAGCTGAGCTGGAAGGCACAGGAGGGTTCTGGGTGGGACTCTTACTATCTTCACTTAAGTTTACATGTAAGCTATCTGTGCTGTCTGGTATACTGAAAGGAAATGAACTCAGGTCCCAGCTCCTTGCCCCAGCTGCCCAGGGAACTCTCTTCCCTCATCAGCAGTGTTTGTAGAGACCCAGCTCTGATCTCAGTCTCTGTGATTCAAAGATGCTATCGGACCTGGTATATGTGGGCTTCCAAGTTTAGAATTCACTGGCTGTGACCTGGGCCCCTGCATGCCACCTGACTGTACCCTGGCCAGAGTCTCTTCCAGGGTCCCTGCTCCCTTACCATCTGTACTGATCACACTGGTTTCTAAGAGAAGGGTGTATTGCATGTCAGGGTCCCATGCATGAGGACATTACAGAGCCAAGAGAATGGCACCCAGCGTCTGGGTTGCAGAGGCCAGGCTGCCTGGAGGACTGTGCCCACAGAGGGGCAGATAGGCAATTGTTAGGAAGAGCTGTCTACCAGATGCTTGTCCACTGAGCTGCAGTCTGCTGCTGGTGATGTAAGTGTTGGAACATTCTGTTGTGTCTGAACCCTGTAAAGCGAGGGGAGGACAGGCTTAGCTATCCAAGTACCTTCAACCCCATCACTGTCTCTCTGCCATCCCAGACAGCTTCTGACTTGAAAGTTTCCAGTGCTCATAAGGAAGTGGTCACACAGCACTTCTTTTTTTTTCTTTCTTAGGGAAAAAAAAAAAACTACTTTTGAGGTGTGTGTCTTTCTCCCCATTATCACTGCTTTTCATTTAAAATGTTATCTCCCCTTGCCCCATCCTTTGTGCCCCACCCCCAAGGGAAAGAGGGGAGGCCTAGCCTCACCCTGGTGTAGTCAAGGTTATGGTGATAAATCCTGGGGCATTGTCACTTCTATTCGGAGTAAATTGGCTGGCCGCTTTCGGGCTGAAGGAAAGATAATTTGCTGTAGTATTTCAAATGGATTAGAAATGGATTTGAAGGGAAAGTTCATGCCTCCCATTACAAAGGCGAGAAAGAAGACTATCTTAAGGCACTGTTCCCTCCCTGGCCTTCATTATCCACGCTTAATACCTTTCCTATTTTCCAGCGTTAATGAAATTTCCTGGCGGCATGGGCCTACCGGACGGATGGGAGAAGCCTTTAGATCTGCGGCTCCCGTTGCAAAAAAGGAATTACAGAGCCATGCCATGAGGGCAGGCGCTTGCAGGGTCCTTGGCCCTGCTATTATCTCATTAATTTTATCCCCTCTTCTCTGTACAGTTCGTTTCCAAAGGCTGTCCTCTCCATTAGGGTAACAATTTACTGGAGTGCTGTGACACCCATGGCAGTAAAAAGCTACAAGACCCCACCTGGCGCCCTCTACTGCAGCTTCCAAAGCCAGTGAATTGGCAAGGGTGGGTGTGGGTGGATGGGTGAGGGAAAGGCCTTTGCTTTGACCTGGTTAAACTACAGGGTCCAACCAGATCTCCTTGAGTTCTCATCTATAGTGACACCCAAGTGTAGCCCCGTGCAAGGCTCAGGCTCTTAGTTGAGCAAAGCAGCAGGTATCACCTGTGCCTATTCCCTACAGGCCCTGGATCTACAGGCCTTTGCACACAGTCTAGGATAAGAACACAGGGGCTGCTGTCCTGCATCTTGCCCAAGTATATCCACAGATGGCCCACAGTTGTTATCACCATCTAATGAGCAGTTTTTGAAGGAAGAAAGAGAAAGGGACAAATGGGTATTTCCTGATCATCCCTAAGAATTTAAACATGTCAAGCCAGGTTGGTGTAATCCCAGCACTCAAGAGGTCGAGGCAGGAATGTCTCTTGTTTGAAGTTATCTCATAGTAAGCCCTTGTCTCAAAAAAAAAAAAGGCCAAACAAAACAAAATAAACATGTGGAATAACTAAGGCTGTCTTGGGAAGAATTGTAACCACAGATGAGCCTTTCAACTCTGAAGACCAGTCATGAAAAACTGGCTTGTTCATCTGAGGGTCAAGGGCTGAGAACCAGGTCTGGTCTGAGGCATCCTAGCCCAGCCTGAGCCCCATGCTTTCTCCTGACTCCTGGTTTCTTGAGGCAGGCCATTGACATCCCCAACTTGAGACTTCCTCATGTGTAAGGGAGGGGCTGCAGTCCTGCTTGGGCAAGTGCTTGAAGAAGTAAAGGAACTCTACAGTTCTGGTTGGGCCTGGCTAGGTCTCTGGCTGCCTCACACTGTTTTAGTCTGTGGCTCCTTTACTGTGGTTAAATCTAGGGAGGAGTAGATGGAAATCACATTCAGAGTTCCCTGTGCATTTCTCAGCTCCCTAAAATGCCTCTGCATTGGGTGTGTTCTTGCAGGGCTGGGCCCCAGATTGTAGTTGAGCATGAGTGTGCTTGTCTTCTGACTAACATTTCTGGTGGCTGTGTATTTGCTCACATTGTAGAGATGGAGTGTGGAGTGCTTGGGAGAAATATTATGGAAAGAGAGTCTGCATGGAGCTCATCAGGTCTTCTGGTAAGGACCAGAGCTGGCTTCTAGTTTCAGTTATTGTGGCCTTAAGCTAGCTAAGAGGTCACTGCTGCAGAATTGTACTCTTCAGTTCCCCTCTTCCTCAGAATGCTACTTTAGCCCCAGGCTGGTGGATGCAGGGATGTTTTCAAGTCTCACATTGAACAAACTCTAGCAGCTACTGCTCTAGTACCAGTTTATTTTAACTAAGGATTTGGAATTAAGTTGAACATCCTTTGTGAAGTGATCATAGCTCTGATTAAAGATCAGGACATATACCACTGAGCCTCTAGGACTGACAGGATTGACAGTAAATCTCTCTTGGTTGGACCTTTTCTCATACCCAGTGAAAGCCAAGGGTACAAAGTCTGATATACTAGATCTTGGAGGTCACAGTCTCGTAGAACTCCTGTCTGTACCCAGATGGTACCCAGTAGAGGGCTGATGAGATGTGTGATGTGTAGGGCAGTAAGTGGCCAGGCAGACCAATCACTGCAGTCTGGCTTCTTGGCAGGACTCTTTCCCTCCAAGATTGGTGTTTGTGAGCTTGAATTTTAATTAAGAGAAACTGGGTTAAGTGCCTTCTGTGGCCTCCCCACTACTGTTCGCACTTACACCGCAGCTTTGGTCCCCTGACGTCTGGCTTGCTTTGCTCACATTATCTCACTAATGAGCCCTCTGAGGCCACTGGCTGGCAAGAGTTAGCCCAACTTGCAAGTGGAGAGACCAAGGCTCAAAGGGGCTGTGGTACTGAATGTTAGAATGGTAGCTGAGCCCAAGTGCATGGCTGCCCTTCCCCTTGTGCTTTTCTTTCTGGGTGGCTTCCCTTAGGTGACAGGGCAAGCTATGGTGGGCAGTGCTGCAAGTGTCTTGGTAGAGGCAAACAAGCAAACCCCCTCTGGCTGTTTATTCTATAGTTCAGTTCTGGGGATTCCTTCTTGGCCCCTAGTTGGCTGGAGAAGGGTCTGTTATAGCTGTGGGATCCTGAGAAACTTCAGACCATACTTCCACCAGGAGCCAGATCTAGATAGGCCACAGGGCCATGGGAGCCAGTGGGAGTACCCTGTGGGGTCTGGAAGAGAAGGGTCACAGCCCTGTACCAGTCTGGATATGTTGCCCTTACCTTCCATTTTAGCTATCTCCTGGGGAGTGGGGACTGCTGTTATGAAAGCCTGTGTACTATGCAGGTACATAGCTGGTGCCCATTGCTCACATTTGCCACTAGAGGGCAGTGCACGCAGGCTGTGATCATGTGATAAGTAATATCTGATTTACATAAACATTACACACCACCAGAATGTATCTTGAAGACTGGCTGCATGCTGAGCCCCCTGTGCTCACCTGGCTGCCTGGGGCACTAGGTTCCCTCCCTGAGGGCAGTCTACTCAAATCACAGCTAGGCAAGGACTGTCACATCAAGGCCCTTCCTCAGCTTGTTTAGTGCTTGAGCCTCCAGGGGTCCTGGGGTGTCTGGTAGACCTGAAAGCTTGAAAGGGTGGGGAGGAGTAGGATGTTCTCTGAGGTCTGTTCTCCAAACCACCAATCCTACAGCTGCCCCTTTCCTCTTGAACAGTAATTTCTATCCCACACTGTAGACCTCATGAGGTTGTGAGATTGCCCTTATACCTTCTCAGTGCAGGGCTCTCTGAGCAGTGGATAAGGAGAGAGGTACAATGAGCAGTAGTTCCCCTTGATCCCATGACTCTCTTGTCCTGGGGCAAAGCCTGTACCAACCTTGGCAGAAACCCAAGTGGGTGTCATATACTGGAACCAACGGGCCAGGGCCTGCACTGCTTTTCAAAATACAGGTACCCAGACAGCTGCCTTCCTGTGTGCTCAGGGAACATACCCAGCGTGGAAATACTCACCAGTGGCCAGACTAAGAGACAGCAAGGACAGGTGTGTTTTTGGAGGAGGCCAGTCCTCTCTGTGACCCTTTGGGGGCTCATGAATTTATAACCAGTTTGTGTAATACTGTGCCTTGGGTCTCCTTGTCAGAAGTCCTTGGCACTACTGCTACAGAAACGTCTCTATGAGAGGTAAGGGGACAGAGTTCTCCTAGCAGCCGGGCCAGAGATACCCAGCAACCCTAACTATAATGTACCCCATACAGCAAGTGCTTCAGGCTGGATGTAGCACTGGCCACCAAATCTATAGCTTATTCTGGCCATGTCTAATAGACAGTTTGTTGTGTCTGTAGGTCCCTGGTGCTGAACCGTCTGCGTCCAGCCATCACTGGGAGTGGGAAGGCCCCACCTAGTTCCCCTCGGTGGTGGCGCAACAAAGGCTACCGCTGCATAGGAGGGGTTCTCTACAAAGTGTCTGCCAACAAGCTCTCCAAGACCTCCAGTCGGCCCAGTGATGGCAGCAGGGCCCTCCTCCGCACAGGTGAGATGGGATACTGCAGAGTATGTGGATGAGCACTGAATGTCAGTGTATCTCACTGTCTCTGGGCTCTCAGCTGTGGGCATAGCCATGTAAGGGAGCAAGGCCAGGGTCCTGGAACTTAGAGAGCTGAGAGAGTGGATGCACCCAGAGAGAACTGGATGAGCACAGGGCGTTAGGAGCTATCCCTTGTGAAACTGAAAGGGTAGCCAGAATGGGGCAGTGTTGGGAGGCCCTGCAACCCTAGTGTCCCCTGGGAGTCTGAGTGGCGCTTGCCTCTTGCTTGGCTGAGCAGCCCAGATTTTCTGCAGGAGACCATTCAGGAGCACCTGTGTTTTGCTCTTGGACAAAGGATGAGCCAGGTATGGTAAACATGACTGGGTGAGTGAACACCTGGGCCACAGCACCCCTAATCACATTGGTGATGCCTCACCGAGTCTATCTGGAGGCAGGCACCATCACTGCTGCAAGCCCCTGCAGCTTGGGGACAGGCTGAGGAGAAAGGAAATGCTTTGGATGTGCTTATTGTACAAATTAACTAGAAAAGTATTTTGGTTTCAGTCCAATTTTACCCTCTTCTGTGCCCATCAAAAAGTACAGCAAGATTATGGGTTGCTGTGGAATTGCAGAGGCTCAGCTGTGCCCAGCAGCCCTGTTCACTCACCAGAGGGGTTGAAAGGAGAAGAAATCAACCAGGGAGAAGGCACCGCCAAGGGCACTCCTAGGATCATGAAGATACAGGGAATATTCCATTTGGGATAGCTATGTCCCTGCTAGGCTGTGCTTGAGAGCTGTTCTTCAGGTCCAGAGCTTCCAGGTGCTGTTCTCTGGGCAAGATGCTCAGGGAATGTAGCTCCTGGCATTTCTCCCTTTGGGGTGGAAGAGCCTGGTGAACTCATTTGAGAACTGTGGGAGTAGCCTGGGCTCCTGCTCTGTTATATGCCCTTGGGTCTCCGCTTCCCCATCAGTAGTTTCCCTCTTCCTGTGGCTTTGATCTGTCTCATACTCCAGGCTTCCTAAGCACCAAAGCTTGGGATTAGAATGAACCTTGGGCTGGGAAATAGACCCTCTCATCTCCCTATAGTGACCATCACCTAGTGACTACCACATGGTCCTGTCCTCAGATACTAGTGCTAGCCATCTTGTGCTGCGTCCTGATTTGCATTGTTTCTGGCTGGATGGGCTTAGGGTATGGGGCTGCACCAGCCATCTGAGCTTCTCGCATCACTCATATCTGGGGGAGGTAGAGATGAGAAGTGTAAATAACCTCTGTTACAGAGGTCTCTGTAACTATTTTGTTTGTTTTTTTGAGACAGGGTCCTTCTATTATGTAGAATGTAAATTCTGTCAGGGCAGCAGCAGTGTTGGACTTGGCCTCTCCTAGTCAAGTGTCCTTCACTGGGAGATGATGGACTCTAAGCTACACAGAGGGCTGACTGCATCCCTGTCCCTTCTCACTGGGAAGCTGAGTCTGTTCCTGTGATCCTAGGACTGAGTAATGAGTTCTGTAGACTCTGCCTTCCTGTCTCCCACACACAGAGCTTCCACATCACTATGCTGTGAACAGTCAGTCTATCCCCGTTACTCTGAGCCTGACCTTTTGACCTCTTTCTTTGCTGTAGACCCAACTACGAAGGAATTTCTGCTCCCATAAGCCCTTGCAGCCTTGTTTCCCAGTGCTCTAGCAGCCACCTAGAGCCTCTCCCCATCTAGCCAGCGCTGTCTAAGGGAACATGTGATGAGAGCAGGGTGGGAGTCCCGGGGGCTTCTCTACCTCTACCTCTACTCCTGTTCTTGCTTTTGCCAAGGCTTCAATCTGCTGCCAGTCAGAACGACATTGTCCCTGACCTACCTTACCTAAGCCTTGGCAGCCATTCTAGGACCCTTCTGGGGCTTGCCTTTTCTTTCCCTGGGACAAGACAGAGGCTGGCAAGACCACAAGGGAGATGACCAGTGAGCTGGGGAGCACCTGCTGCCTGGACAGCCCCCCCAACATGACCCTCACCCCACAGTGAGGAAGGTAGATTGCTCCCAACAGTACACTACCGCTGACTGGCCCACTTACACTAGTCATAATTAAAGAAATAAATTTCCTTCTCTAATGTCAGCAAACCTGTGACTTCAACAAGAAAGTACAACCCTTCACAGGAGGGATGGGGCACCAACTCCTCTCCTGGCCACTCCTCCAGGCCCTCAAGGATAGAGTCAGCATTAACCATGGCTCTCTTGGCTTTCTGAAGTTCAGCCTACCCTCCCAAATCTACCTGCTATTCACACGGCCCCGTTCCTGCACCCTTGCCCTGATTTTGCCTGGGAACTGTATCCTTGGTTGGCTGGACTTGCTGAGAACGCAGAGAGCCTGACAGTCCCTTCAGTAAGGGACAGAAGTCTCAGACTACAGAGCTAGCCCTGGCTTCTTGAGGGCCTCCAGGCCAAAGTGAAGCAGGTATGCTCTATAGTTTTCTGCTGCTGACTAGCCACCTATATGTTCCTGGGCAAGGAAGGTTTCTGTAACTTTCTTTTGTTTGTTTTTTGACAAGCTATTATGTAGTTCTGGCTGTCCTGGAACTCACTCTGTAGACCATGCTGTCCTCAAACTCACAGAGCTCCACCTGCCTCTGCCTCCCGAGTGCTGGGATTAAAGGCATGCACACCTGGCCCTCTGTAACTAATTATTTGTGCCCTGCCTTCCCCTCCTTGGGTACCAGGAGGTCACATTAGAGGGGCATGCAGGGAAGCCTTGTCAGCTGCACTCAAAGGGTGCAGAGCTACCAGGTCATAGAGACCCTGCTCATTGCTGTTCCTCTCTGTGACTTCTCTACCATTTTGGTTTTTTTTTTTTCCAAGATTGCAGTTCTAGGTGCCTTTGTTGAATGTGTCCTATCTGGACCTGGCAGACTCTCAGCTGAGTAGACCTGGTCTTTAGGAAGCACTTGCTCCAACCTCCTGGGAGCAACTAGACAACTAAGCAGTAAAACTGAGGACAGATAACTGAACTTGGCCCCTTGTTTGCCTGGTGGGCTCTGCCAGAGTGATAGCCTGAGTGCTGAGGAGGCTTTGACGTCTCCGAAAGATGAGCTCCCTTTGAGGACCAGCAAACAGACAGGGAGCAAAGCAAGGGTGGAGCTGGAGGGAGCCAGTATTTATTTTGGGAAACTCCAGGAAGTAGAAGAGCTCCAGAGTGCACAGCAGAAGCAGCACCTTATGCTCCCAGGTCAGGGCTGTGCCGATGAGTTTTTTTGCACCTCTGGTTGCTTCTTTTCAAGCCAGCTACTTTATGTGCATTTTTAACACTGCAAAGCATTTGGAAAGGTGCCTCCCATCCTTGTCAAAACTCCCACCGTGAGCCCCACGCTGATGTGTTTTTAAAAGCAGAAAGTGGAAAGATGAGAAAGCTGCTCCCTACCAGGACCTGACAGGTGGCACGTGATGCCCACGTGTTCCTGCCTGGGAGCAGATGGTGCCAGTGTCACCAGCAGGCTGGGTGACAGCCCAGGAACCAGTGCTCATTGACAGACTATCACATTGCACGTCACTAGTTACGAAGACTGGCAAGTGTGAGTATGTGTCTGTGCCACCTGGACATTACTCCACTGCCACCCTAAGGACAGGTGTCCTCAGCTAGAAATAGAGACCACCCTAAATTCTTCCTTGCTTCTCCATACCCTGAGACCCTTGCCACCCTTCCTTCCCTTTATTGCTTCCTCCTTAGACCCTGCAGTCCTTCCTGTGCCCTCAGTTCCCTGTCCCTACCTTGAGGTCCTTGTTCATGCCCCAACTGCCTGAGCCTGCATAGTTATATGCAGAGCCCCTGCTCCCCACTGGGACCCCATGGATATCCTTTTTAAACTCAAGGGCACTGAAGTTAAGTGTAGGGCAGCCTCTGACCAGAGAGTCCCACAGAACTCTGGGAGAGTAATGTCCAGCTTCACAGCTCACACCTCAGATACTTCAGGTGCTTCCTAGCCGCAGACAGGATTTCCCTAGCAGGCCTGGTCTTGTCTTGAGCCCAAAGTCCCTAAGATACCAAGGTTCAGCATATCATTCACCCCTGTCTAGGGAAGACTAAAAGGGTGTGGGGAGCTCTCAGGGCCAAGTAGCTTGCAGGGTGCCCAGGGATGATGGTATGAGTTCCCAGCCAGTGAGACCTGAGGGCTGCGGATCTGGAGCGGAGACTGAGGGGTGCTGCTCTGGAGCAGGTCCCTAGTGCTCTGATTGTGTGCGTTCAGGCACTTTAGAACATCCCCTTTTAAAACCTAGATGGCTTTGTCATCACCTCAGGTCCTCAGAATTTCTGAGTGATGTCACTTGTGCCTCTTAATGCAGTATTCATTTCAGCAGCTGCTCTGTAGGAAATTGGATCTGCTCTGGGAAGGGTCATGTGTGTATTTGAGGAACAAGGGAAAGCCACCCTGAGCAATCCCTGCCCTGCCTGCCCTGTGATCCTGGAGTTGGCCTGTGTCTTTAAAAGGCCGGCAAAGCTGTGTGGTGAGCCTGGGCATCTCCTCACACAGATGCCTTGAGGTTTTCAGGGAGCCCCTTTCCTGTCCCATTGTCTTCATGTCACGTTGGTCACCTCAGAAAGGCTCATTGGGTTTTGGTGTTTGGGAGTTTGAGGACTATGAGAGGGAGCCTTCCAACTTTTAAGTAACAAAGATCCAAATGGACCCAAACACCCTTATCTGCAGCCACTTTGCAGAACTGCAGGTCGCATTTTCAGCTGTGCCAGCACGTTCTTCTTTCTCCTCCTCTTCCCTTCCTCCCCTTCTCTCTCTTCCTCCTCCCCCCGTCCCCTCTTCTTCCCCTTCTCCCTCTTCCTTCTCCCCCTTCCTACCCTCCCCCTCTTCCTTCCTTCTTTCCACTGTCCTTCCCTCACACTCCCCTCTTTTCCCTCCTCTCCTCCCCTTTCTCACTCTTGTCCCCTCCTTCACTTTCCTTCCTCCATTCCTCCCCCCATCTTTTATTTTCTAACAATCCTTTAAGTCTAAAAAACCAATTTCTCTCCTATACAGCCAGGCCCATATTTTCCGCCTTGGTATAAGTAGCCTCCTCTGTTCCCTTCTCAGGCTCTACAAAATAGGTGCCATCACCCTTTGCCATTTGTATGATGGCCTCCCTGGTAGCCAGGCCAAGGACAGAGTCTAGAGACATGTCCATGAGCTAATCACTACCTCAGTGCAAAGACCTGCCCCTTGAGCCTCCTGGGCACTGAGCGGGAGCAGGAAACTGGGAAGCCAGCAGGGAACCAGTAAACACCAAGTTGATCTTAGGTCACCTAGCTGGTTGGAGACATCAGGGACTGGCAGTCTGTTTCAGTCCTTGACCCTGGCATGCTTGATCCAAGGCTGCCCACCCTCAAGATAAGCCAGACCCAGGGCCTAGCATTGCCTCACTCTTGAAGCTGTGTCTCCAGAGGGAAGGGCTATGCCTGAGCTAAGTGCTAGGGGGCTCCAGGGTGCTTTGCCAAGATGATTTGGCAGGAAGAAGGTGTGAGTCAGCCAGGGAAGGGTAGGTAAAGGCTGTAGCTGGGATAGGCCTGATGTGACCTGTTTCTTCCCCTGTAGGACGACTGGATCCTGTTACCAGCTGCAGTCGTTCCTTGGCCAGGTGTGTCCCTTGAGGCTGGGAAGGTAGGGGCTCCCTGCTCACACTTGGGCTCACAAACCTCTCCCTATGTACAGCCGGGCCATCCAGCGAAGCCTGGCCATCATCCGGCAGGCAAAGCAGAAGAAAGAGAAGAAGAGAGAGTACTGCATGTATTACAACCGCTTTGGCAGGTGTAACCGTGGCGAGCGCTGCCCCTATATCCATGACCCTGAGAAGGTGGCCGTGTGCACCAGGTGCCCTGCCCATCCTTACTGACTACTTGGGGGGTTAGTGGCAAAACCTGGCACCAGCCCTCCCCAAACCTTCTTGTCCCATGCTGCAGATTTGTCCGAGGCACATGCAAGAAGACAGATGGGTCCTGCCCTTTTTCTCACCATGTGTCCAAGGAGAAGGTGAGTGCTATATGGTCAGCAGGTCTGCTCTTCCAGATGTTCCTGCGTGCCATCCAGTCTTCAGACATATTGGACTGCATAGTTTTCCTTGGTCTTAAGTTAGCAGCTCCCACCTCCAGTGTCCACACGCTCATGTATTCCTCCAGCTCACCCCTTCACTCCCATGGCCCCCTGTGCTGTGCTGCCTCTTCCTCCTGCTGGAAGCAGCACCAAACCTGGGGTCCCAGAATATCACAGACAAGAGTCTCCTCCTGTCTCCATCGCCCCAGGTCCTATAATGATGCCAGGCTACTTGCCACCTCCACTACAGGAACAGGGTAGGGAAGCATCATAGATGCTCCTATAGTATGAGGCCAAGGTCTTTTGTGCCTTCTGTCCCAAGACTGTCATAGGTGGAGTAGTGATCAGAAGAGCCATGGAAGTAAGGCCAAGATTGCAATGCCTAGGTGTGCCCCAGGACTGAGAGCACTGCAGGCAGGGCCACAGACCTCTTGGAGTTAGCTGTACCCTCTGTCCTCTGAGAAGATGGCCATGAGTGTGAAGAAGGGCTTGGGGCCAAGGCCGCAGTGCAGAGGAGGCGGGTGGGCGAGGCCTGCTGCTGCTCCGACAGCTTTTCCCCTTGAGAAGCTTGGAGAGAATCAGCATTTTTCTCCCTAATCGAGCTTCGAAACTCTGTCGTGAGCAATTTGGAAATTCACGTCGAGTTTCAGGTTCATTAAGCGCCAGCTCCAGAGCCCGTGCGCACTCCAAGCTGTCTAATGTGTGGGCCGCACCAGAGCCCTGAATTAATGTTATTGTTATTTGTGTGGACGTGGCGGGGTGCAAACAAGGTTAATTGAAATGAGAACGCAGTTTCCTCTTGGTAACGGCCCCGCTCTGACAGCCAGGAGGAGCTCTGTTTGGTGCAAGAGTTGGCTTTATTATCCCTTTTTATTAGAGCTAATTTGGGCTCTATATCAAAAACCACATTAAGGGAATTGTCTACAGCTTCACCACCGCCAGCCCAAACGGGGCCCCCAGCCCCTCTCCCCTCTGTGGCTGCAGTTAAAAAACAATTAAAAATAAACTCTTGCTCAGTAAATCACCCTTTGTTTCTTTGATTTCCCCCCTCTCTACTCCAGGGCTGCTGCCCAGCCTCTTCCTCTTTGACCTCCTTCAGACAGGCTCCTGCCTTCCTCTTTCCCACATTGCCCAGAAAAGTGACTTTTTAAAGCCCATGGGTCAGGGAAGTACTCCTCAAACCCACTGCTGGTCCAAGTGTGAACATCTGTCATCAGGCTGAGATGTGCATTGTGACTTCCTGGGGCCTAGGAGGATGTGCTGGGCAAGGACAGTGACAATGTCCATTCTCCAAACAGTCCAGGAAGGGCTGGTGCTTGGCCCATGGAAGGGAAAGGAGCCTGGAAAATTCAGAGACCACCTCTTCCCTGGGTAGTCTCAACCCAGGTCCTGTGCTGTAGGTTTTGCTCATCTTGGGCCTGGGTTGCCCATCTTCCCCTCCAGACCTACATGGTGCCAGCAGTCATCAGAGCTGTTTTGCATCTCTCTGTTGAGAAAGGAGCAGGATATATATCTAGCTCCTAGGCTGAGTCACTTATCCAGGCCTGTCCACCCACAGCTGCCAGAGTGGGTCCAGACTTCCTGCTCCAGGACCCAATGTACTGATAGGCTAGGCCTTAGTGCTACCATGTGACCAGTGTCTTACCTGGTATACTGGATGTCCATCTCCAAGTCTGCCCCACCTAGATAATAGAACTATATCCCAGGGCTCCCAAGATACACCAGGTGGTTAGGAGCCCTGTTTACAGTGTTCACGTGTAGGGAATAGCACACCTAGGAAAAGCCACTGCTACAGTGGCTTAGCTCCATTTCTTCATTTTGGCAGAGTTAGAGCAGATAAGGGAAGCAGGGGTTTGATATAGGAACGTGGCTCCCCAGACCCCAGCTGCTGCTGGCTGGCATTGTGTATTCATTCCCATGGGGTTTATTTTTTGCTTGTTTCATTTTTGTTTGCACCCCCCCAGAATCCCACTATATATATATAATGTATATATATATATATATAGTCCTGGATAGTCTTGAGCTTAATATGTGGACCAGGCTGGACCGGAACTCACAAATATTCAGCCTTCTCTGCCTCCCAAGTGTTGGGATTAAAGGCATGTGCTGTTACACCCAGCTTTGTGTCCATTTCTCTCAGGAGGACCATGGTGAGGGTCTTCAGGAAGGATCTGAGTGGCTGTTGTCCAACTGTGGGACCCTCTCAGGGGCCTGCAAGTCCTGGTATTTGTACTTGTGAAGTAGGTGTGGTGCAAAGCTCTAGACTGTTGGGCCCTCACCTTTCTTCCCTCCCCACAGATGCCTGTGTGCTCCTACTTTCTGAAGGGGATCTGCAGCAACAGCAACTGTCCCTACAGCCACGTGTATGTGTCCCGCAAGGCTGAAGTGTGCGGTGACTTCCTCAAAGGCTATTGCCCACTGGGTGCAAAGGTGAGCGGGCTGCAGGTGGGCATGGGGCAGGTTGTTAAGCAGTCTTCAGTCTTATGCACTGACTTCTGTTGTCTTGTATAGCCCTGAGGTAGTCATTGCAATTCTGTCCATCGCAAACAACTCAGAGGTGCAGCTTCTTGCCTAGGATCCCACAGGGCCAGCATTCCAGGTCCTCATGCAGGGGCAGCAAGGGATTAATAGTAGAACCTGCCCAAAATATGGGAGGGATATAGTGACTGAGACAGCAAAACCTGGGGAGATTGCTGTGAGTTAAGGCCAGTAGTGACTGAGAGAGATGTCAGAGGTTTGAAGCTCTATAGGACTGAAATAGCTGTATGGCTGCCTGCTTCCTTCCATGGAAACTGTGTGTGTGTGTGTGTGTGTGTGTGTGTCACAGGGACAGCAGAAGCACAGTGTATGTGCCCCACCCTACCTGGGCATAGCCTTCTGAAGTTGCTTGAGCTTTTTGATGCTTTCTGTCTTTTATCCTAGCTACCCACCAAAGTGGCTCTAGACTCCCTTCCAAGGAGGGTACAAGTAGTGACTTCCTTGAGCCTACTGATGTTTCTGTATTTCTACTGACAACATGAGCTTGACAGGAGCTGTTGGGTCACCTTGAAGGGCACTGATCCCTGGCAAGAAAGCCCTTCCGGGGAGGTGGGGACTGGCAGGACTTGGCAGGGTCACTTCTAGGCGCTGGCCCAGGTGAGGGGCAGGACCCCATGGAGGCTGCAGCTGATTATTGTAAAATATTCCAATTTAAATGAAGATATCAGAGCGATATTTAAGTCCTGCTTCTATTAGTGGAAGTGCTTACTGCGTCCCTTTCTGCGTGTCAGCGCTGCGTCCCTGCCGCATGATGGATAGCAGCTTGTAATTATATATGGGGGAAAGCGCTGAGCAGGCCAGATCCAGCGGGAGGGGAGGTAGCAGTCTGGGCCTGTGAGGGTTAATTTTATTCTCTAAATAATATAAAAAGTGCTGAGTCGTCACCTTGCGCCTGAAGTAGAAGTCCTCAAATGGGCCCTAGAGAGTTTATAATATTCCACTGAATCAAGTGAAACTGTTAACCTTGCTTCATAAAGCCAGGGCTTGTTAAAGAGGCACATTCCCTTTCCTTTTGAATAATTTAGGCTGGGAGTAAGTCTCTGCTCCTTCCCTTTCTGGGGGCCATGGGACTGCTCCAGGTCCTCCCACTCGGGGTAGCCTCTGCCAGCTGGCAGGGCAACTCTCCTGGACTTGAGGACAGTTTGGTGACAGCAGGCTGGTGACTGTTTTTTAGAATGCCTCTCACTGTCTGGGTCTAGTGTATCCTCACACTGTAGTAGAAAGTGGCAAATGTGGCACCGTGTCGCTTCCTCCCATTCCTGGTTGTGACCTAGGGCACACTTTGATGACTTGACGGATGTGACGCAACTAGCTTTGTCTCAGCAGGTATCTCCTTTGATCATGAGTATTCTGTGTACATCTGCCCCAGCGCACAGAGCTGGCGAATCTAGTCTCTGTATATGTATACCAATGCATTTTAGGTATGTGTGTGCATGTGTATGTGCTTTTGGGAACCATTTGTTCATGCATATGTGCATGTGTGTGGAGATTGCGTATGTGCATGTATCCCAGCTTCTTCCACCTCTCTGCTGAACCTGCTACACAGCTCTCCACTCTACTCAGTGCCTCCTGCTCTGCCATCCCCTGCATGTGCTTAGGCCCATCCAGGACCCTGACTATTCGGTTTCAGCTCTGTACTAGTCCATCTCCTAACCCTCTTGGCTACTGAAACACCCTGAGTCCTCCCTTAGCATCCTTGGTTTTCCTGCTCATTGCCTCATGCTATCTGTGCCTTGTGAGGGGGCATCCTTCAGTCAACCCAGATCTTTATTTTTGTATGCAGTCCTTCCATTTTCTCCATAATTTATCTGCTGAGTCTGTTGAGGGCCCATCTTTATCCATGATCACAGAGAGCTCTGTGACTGCACTAGTTGTGGTGAGGGCCAGACTCAACTCCAGCCTGCCCTGACACTTGTAGTCACTACCTGCATGGCTCTTAACCATGGAGGATGCTTCTTTCTCAGAGATGATGGCTCTGCCTGCCACATGAGGCTGTGAAGGTAAAGAGCCATGTGATAACTGTCTCTTGTGCAGGCTGCATATACTCCCTGGAATCACTGTTGTTGATTTGTTTATCATGTGAGGGCTTTACTTGGTGTGTCTTTATGTAGTGAACATATTTCTCAAATGACATCCTAATCTGTCTTCCTTTCTCTCTGAATGTGGAGGTTTTAGAGGAAACAACAGATTTATTGAGATATAACTCACAGAGCACACTGTTTCGGTGGCACAGCTTTTGATATATTATTTTTGCTTGTTTTTAGTGCTTGGGATTGAGCCTGGAACATGCACACTAGGCAAATACCCACCGTAGAAATAATCCCTCCTTGCTCGTGCTTTGTTTCTTTGTTTTACTTTGGTTTTGGTTTTTAATTATGGCATGAAATTAAAAAGAAAAATTGTAATATGGAGCTGGGATGTGACCGGAGAGGCACCGGCCTAGTGTTAGCAAGGCCCTGAGTATGAATCCCAGAACTACAGAACAAGTCTGTGGTGTGACACATACAGCAGCACTCCTTATCTTATCCATTCTTAAGGCAGCAACTCTGCCTTTAATTAAATTTACAATATTAAGCCAGGGCATACATCTGTAATCCCAACACATGGCACAATGCCAGTTTATGCCCAGTCTGCTCTACATAATGAGTACTAGGCCTGCCAGGGTCACACAGCACGACCTGTCTCAAAAGTAAATAAATATTCATAGTAAAAAAAAATCACAGTAATCTGCAATCACCACCACTGTGAAATATTTTCTAAACTTTTTCAGCACTCCAAACTGAAATACTATAAATATATTAAGCAGGAACTGTCCTCCTCCCTGTCCCCAACTGCTGGCAGCCTCGTCTAGGCATGATAAAATCAGGCAGTGTTTGTTCCTCTGTGTCTGGCGTCTGGGTTCTTTTTCTCACCATAGTGCTTTAAGGGTTCATTTTGCAACACATAAGAACATCATTCCTTCTTATGGCCACATAATATTCCATCACATGCATGCAGGCATTATGTTCATCCCTGTATGTGTGTAAATAGACATGGGTGCATGGGTTAGTGCCACCTTTTGGCTGCTATGAATGATGCTATATTGAACACTGGCATGCATGCATCTGCTTTTACTTCCTTGCTGGGTCGTATGTCAGTCCTATATTTGTCTTTTTGTAAGCCTGCCAGACTGTGTTCCATGGTGACTGGACAACTTTACATTTCCATAAACGGAATCCTCCCCACTGTATGTTGTGAACTAATTTGTTAATGCTGATAATTTTTATAGATTCCTTGAGATTTTTGAAATATAAGATCTGCCATATGAAGACAGACAGAATGTTACTGGTCCTGTTTCAGTCTGAAGGCTTTTTGTTTCTTTTCCTTGCCTAGTTGTTCTGGTTGGTAAGTCAGTACGGTGCTGAATGAAAGTGCCAGAAGTGAGCATCCCTCCTCTTGTTTTCTGTCGATTAGCATGATGCTTGCCTTGGGCTTTTTAGGAATGTTGTGGTTTCAAGGTAACGCTGACCTTATGGGAGAAGTTTAGAAATATGTCTTTCTTTCCAATTATGAATGGGTCTCCATGGCTGCTGCTTTCTGGCCCATGGGTTATTCAGAAGTGCGCTGTTCAGTTTCCAGGAATCTGGAAATGTGACTTGTTATCTTTCTGATCTTGATTTGATCCCCTCATAGTAAAGAATATACTCTGTATAATTTTAGTATTTCTGCCTCCCCCTATACCCATCCAACTTGGACTCAAACCCATGCTAGGCAAGTGTTCTACACTAAGCTACATCCCCAGCCTTTTCAGTTTCTAAGCACCTGTTTGGTTGGTTGGTTGGTTTGGTTTTGGGTTTTTTGAGACAGGGTTTCTCTGTATAGCTCTGAATGTCCTTGAACTCAGAGCTCTGTCTGCTTCTGCCTCCTGAGTGCTGTGATTAAAGGTGTGTGCTATCACTGCCTGGCTCTTTGGGCCTGTTTTATGGCTCAGAGAATTGTCTGTCTTGGGTATTTTCTACAGGATTGGAAAGTGCAAGCCTTGAGACGCAGCTGCCCTTTCTAGCTGCTGTTTTCTGACCAAAACCTGTGGCTTGTTGCTGACCTTCAGTTGGAAACAGCTTGCATTTATACCTGTAAGTGCAGCCACATTGTCATTTATGTAAGGGTTTTAAACTGCATTTTATTTTATTTTTTGGTTTGGGACAAAATCTCTCTGTGTAACCAAGGCTAAAGTCAAAACTTTACATCTATTTGTTTCCCAGGGTTGAAACTACAGTCTGTCCTTTGCTGTGCTTCAAAATATGTCGGACCACAAATGCCAGTTTTCAATTGTTATATGAGAACATTGGGCCTTAACAAACATCACCATGTAGGGAAAAAGGAGGTTCTGTGGTACCCTGGAAAAAATGTTTTCTTTTATTGGGTAAAACATTCTGTGATTCCATAAATAGGTTTTGCTTTTGAAAGATTTTTTTTAATTTCCTTTATTATTATTATGTGTGTATGAGTATATATTATGTGTGTATATGTGTATATATTATATATACAATATACTACACATATACCCACACACACAAAGATGTAGAGGGAGCATGCACACGCTGTGGTACATGTATGCAAGCCAGAAGACAACTTTGCAAAAGCTGTTCTCTTTCTCCTTTCAGATTGGTTCTAGGAGCTGAACTTAAGTGGCCAGGCTTGTGCCATCAATCATTCACCCACTGAACTATCTTGCTGGTCTTAGAGATGTTTTGAGTTCTGCATTACATCCTTTTTGACATTTTGTCTAGTTTTCTCTTTTCTGAGACATGGTTTCATGTAGCCCAACCTGATGTCTAACTCATTATGTAGCTAAGAATGATCTTGAACATTTGATCTTCCTGCCTTTATATCCAGAGAGCTGGGATTGCATGTGTGTGCCACCCTGCCTTGAGTTACACGGCAGGGGGTACCAAAACCCTTTGGTTTCGTGCATTATAGGCAAGCACTCTGCCAGTTGAGCTACATCTTTAGCTCATAGGCATTGAGTTTTCCTGAGTCTGTTTATCTCTTTTATGTCAGTAAGTTTTTTGTGGTTGTTCTATATATACATATGCCTGTGCATGTGTGTTCTGGCATATGTGCTCATGTGTGCATGTGTGTGTAAAGGTCAGAGGTTGATAACAGGTGTCTTTCTTACTTGCTTGTCACCTTAATTTTTGAGACAGGGTCTTTGAAACTGGAGCTCACCAACTGGCCACATTGGTAGACCCTGAGGATCCTGCTGTCTTGCCTTCCTGGCACTGAGATTACAAACGTGCTGCTATGCCCATCTTTTTACATAACTTCTGGGGACCATCTCAGGACCTTTGTGCTTGAATAGCAAGCACTTTACCAGATGAGGCCATCCCTATAGCTCCCACAGAGCTCTTTAGTAGTGCTGAAGTGATGGCCCAGCAGCTAAGAGCACTTGCTGCTCCTTCAGAGGACCTGGACTTGTTTCCCAGCAGCCACATGTTGGCCCGTGATCATTGTAACTCCAGTGTCCAGAAATCTGGTGCTATCTTTTCTCCTCCGCAGGTACTAGGCACACACATGGCGCACATACATACTAATATACCAATACACACAAAATAAAATAATTTTTTAAAGAAAAAGTTATTTTGTTTGGTACATATACATTTTAGGTTTTAATTTATTAGGTTGGGCTTGTTGAGACAGGATGTCTGTGTTAATCTAGAACTCACTCTTAGAGGAAGCTAGTATCCAGCTTGTGGCACTTCTGCTCCTGCTTCCCAGTTCTGTGATTACAAGAAGTGCAAGCATGCCAGGTGGGGCATGTGCACTTTAGAATTGCTTCATCCTCTTGACAGAGTCACGGTCTGTCATTATATAATGCCTCTGGCTCTGCTTTCTTTGCTCTGCAGCCTCCTTTTCAGATTGGGTTATGGCCATTCCTTTCTTCAGTGGATCAACTCTGTATGATCTAGCCTTTATTTATGTGTGTGTTTGTGTGTATATTGAAATTGTATTTGTTTTTGTTGTATGTGTCTTGAGTACTTTGCCTGTATGTATGTCTGTGCATCTCTTGTATCATGTAATATTCTTGGAGGCCAGAAGAGGGCATTGGATCCCCTGGAACTGTAGTTACAGATGTAGCCAATGCTTTTAACCTCTGAGTCATCTCTCCAGACTCTCTTCCCTACATATGTATTCATTTTCATTTTATTTTTAATCATGTAAACTTGTGTGTGTGTCAGGGGGTGTTGGTTATGTGGACATGAATGCAGGTAGGGTGTTCTTGGAGGCCAAAGGCACAGATCTATCTGGAGCTAGAATTGCAAGCAGTTGTGAGCCACTTAACATTGGCACCAGGAACCGTACTCTGGTCCTCTGGAAGAGCAGCACAGACTCCAAATTACTGAGCCATCTCTCCAGTTTCTCCATACATACACATATATACTTTTTTTTTCTTGAGACACAGTCATGCTGTGCAATCTTGGCTGACTTAGAGCAGGCTGGCTTTGAACTCACAGAGATCTACTTATTTCTGCTTCCCGAATGCTAGGATTATAGATGCATACCACCACACCTAGCTTCCATATTTTTATTTTCAATTTACCTATTCATTGTATTTGAAGTGACATTTTGTAGACAGCATATAACTAAGTCACTTTTTTTAAAAGTGCATTCTGCCAATATCTGTTAGGATTTTTGTTTGGTTGTTTGGTTGGCTTTGATTTTTATTTTTGAGACAAGTTTTCTCTGTGTAGCAGCCCTAGCTGTCTTGGAACTATCTCTGTATGACAAGACTGGTCTCCAACTCACAGAGATCTGCCTGCCTCTGCCTCCTGAGTGCTGGGATTAAAGGCATATGCCACTACTGCCCAGCAATATCTGTTTTTTTTAGTTAGTGAATCTATGCCATTTATATTTAGTGTGTAGGGTCAAACCTAAAATCTTAACACTCAAGAGGCTGAAGTACTCAAGGAGGCTCACCCTTAGCTTGAGGAAAGCCTTGACTACATAATGAAGCTCTGCTTAAAACAAAATAAATAAAAATTAAAAGCACACTAAATGCTGTAACTTTCAAGTGTAATGTAGGAAGCTAAAGAAAAAAACAGAAATGTAGTGGAGCATACCTTTAATCACAATACACAGGAGCAGGCTGATCTCCATGAGTTCTAGGCCAATCTGAGCTACATAACAATTTGCAAGATAAGCAGGGCTACATAATGAGAACCTGACTCAGAAAACAAATAAGCAAAAAGATTCTAGTTTAGCAGTATTTTTCTTTATTTTTATCTTGAAGAAGGTTACGCTATTTCTCTCTTCATGGTCATTTCATTCCCCTGTGGGAAAATTTTAATTATTTCTCTTTCGGTTGCTTCAGGGTTATTTCTTTGTCTTCAACTTTTATGTATCTGATCATCATGTATTCTAGGAGGATTTCTTGGTCTGTCCAGTTTGGGGTTCATGCTACTTCTTGAATTCGAGTTGTTTTTCCTTTCCTTCAGTGTCTTCTAGTGCAGTACAGTTAGGTCTTGGCTTACAGTTTCAGGTCTCCTGGTCTGACTTTGTCTCTATGGTTCATGTTAGTTTCCACTCCAATTCTGTCCCTTTCCCCACTGCTAAGTTTGTTTCAGTTGTACTTTTCAGCTCTTAAAATTTATTGGTTTGACTACACCCTCCTGTTTTGACATTCTCTGTCTCATTAGTTTGGAGCATGTTTATGATGCTGCTTTAAACCCTTGTCAGTGGTTCTAATACCTGTCTCCTCCTGGTTGGCACATATTCATGGCTCAGCATTTAAATGTCTTAGGTTTCTATAGCTGTAATGAAACACCATGACCAGAAGTCACTTGGAGAGGAAAGGATTTTGTGGTGATTTGAAAGAAAATGACCCTCAAAGGAAGTAGCACTATTAGGAGGTGTGGCCTTGTTAGAGTAGTTGTGGCCTTGTTGGAGAAAGCGTGTCACTGTAGGGGTGGGCTTTGAGGTATCCTGTGCTCTAGCTACACCCAGTGTTATAATTTACATCCTGTTGCCTGTGGATCAAACTGTAGAACTCTCAGCTCCTTTTTCAGCACCCTGTCTGTCTGCATGCTGCCTGCCATGATAATAGTGGACTAAACTGCTGAAACTGTAAGCCACCCAACTAACTGTTTTCCTTTGTAAAAGTTTCTGTGGTTATGCTCTCTTCTGAGCAATTGGAACCCTAACTAAGGCAGGTTTATTTCAACTTGCAGCTTGTAGTCCATCATCTAGGGAAACCAGGGCGGGAACCTGGAGGTAGGAACTGCAGCAGAGGCTATGCAGGAACACTTTTTATTGACTTGTTCAACCTGCTTTGTTAAGAACACCCACAGTGGCCTGGGCCCTCCCCCATCAATTACCAATCAAGAAAATGTCTTACAGGCTTGCCTACAGGCAAGTCTTTTTTCAAATTTATTTTTATTTTGTGTTTATTGCCTGCATGGATATTGCATGATGGTGTCAGAAGCCCTGGAACTGGAGTTAGTCAGTTGTGAGCAGCTGTGTGAGTGCTGGGAATTGAGCCCAGGTCCTCTGGAAGACCAGCCATTGCTCTTAACTGCTGAGCCATCTCCCCAGCCCCTACAGGCAAACCTTAATGGAGGCATCTCCTCAGTTGAGAGTCCCTCTCCTAAAAGACTAGCCTGTGTCAAATGGACATAAACTAGCCAGGATAGTAGCTCCCTGTCAATTTGACACACCAACACAACACTATTGAACAATAATATTTCTTATTCTTCCTCTCTAAGATATCATATTAATGTCACAATATAAATACAGTATAACTTAGAAGTTCCATAGTCGTTAAATTTTCAATACTTTAAAGGTTCAATCTCTTTAAAATATCTGAAGTCTTTTTCAAAGTCCAAAGCCTCTCTAAAATACCCAGTTCTCTCTCAAATTACCCAAAATCTCTCTGGCAATCCAAAGTTTCTCTAAAATATCCAAGGTCATACAACTGTGACATGAGTCATCATGTGTCATTTCCTTAGTGGAATAAATTCTTCTTTTTCTGAATATTTATTTCTTTTCATTTTCTATTTCTGTGGTGTATTTTTGAAGAACAAAAATTCTTACTTTTAGTATATGTAGAGTTTCTTCTTTTGTTATTGTTACTGTTTTGTTTGTTGTTTGGTTGGTTGGTTTTTCGAGACAGAGTTTCTCTGTGTATCTTTAGCTGTCCTGGAACTCACTCTGTAGACCAGGCTGACACTGAACTCACAGAGACTGCCTCAGCCTCCCAAGTGCTGGGATTAAGGGCATAAGCCGCCTCGCCCAGCTGAGCTTCTTGTTGCTGTTTGAGACAGGATCTTACTATGTAGTCCTGGATAGCCTCAAACTCACAATGTAGACCAGGCTAACCTTGAATCCACAGAGATCTGCCTGTCTCTGCCTCCTGAGTGCTGGGATTAAAGTTGTGTGCCACCACACCCAGCTAGTTTTCACTATATTTACCCTCAGTCTTCCAAAAGTATATTTTACTCCATTCATTTATTCATTTTGCATATGCTGGGCAAGTATAGTACCACTGAGCCTGGAAGTACAGTTGATATTCACTTTGTCAAGTTAAAAAGGTACTTGGGTTGTTTTGTTTGCTTATTGATTTCTTTTTTTTTCTTTTGCTGTTTTAGTATTTTTAATTTTATTTATGCCTATGCCTGTGTGAGTGGTATGTACATGTGAGTACATGTACAAGTGATAAGCATGTCCATGTGCATGGAGGCCAAAAGAGACCAAGGTATTTGGTTCCTTGGAGCTGGAGTTACAGGCTTTTGTGGAATGCCTGACTTACATGGGTGCTAGGATCCAAACTCTGTATTCTTGATTGCTAATCAAGTGCTCTTAACTGCCACGCTTCCTCTTTGGCCTCATGTTTTGTTTTTTCTTTAAAGCAGAGTCTTACTGTATAGCCCAGGCTAGCCTCAAACTCAGGATTCTCCTGTCTTGCCTGCTGAGTGCTGGGGTCACAGGTGGGCTTACCACACCTGGCACACTTGGAGTTCTAATTGGGATTGTTGAATCTGTGGGTTAGGGCAGTGAAAGCGGACATAGGCTTTTATCACTTTATCATGGTGAACTTTCCACCATTAAAGTGACACTATTATAAATAGAATATAATGGGCTGGGGACTTAGAGCTCTTGCTTAGCATACATGAAGCCCTGGTTCAGTCCCAGGTCCACACAGTTTTATTTTCTCGCTATTCATTGATAGTCTTTATGTTGATTTTGTTTCCTGCTATCTTGCTACATGGTATCTGTGATGGTAATTGTAATGATTCCTAATTAAACACTGATGTTTTAATCAGTGAGGGTTTTGTTTGTTTTTTTGGTCTAAGTATGTTCCCCTTTTCTTTCTTCTTACCTGTCTTAGATGTAGTATGTGTAGATTATAGCAGTGGGAGCCCCCAGCCTTTCCTCTCCATTGGGCATGCTTTCTGGAAGTTTGGTTTTGGGTTTTTTTTTTTTTGGTTTTGTTTTTTGCTTGTTTAAAGATTTATTTGTAGACCTGTAGCGGTGGTGCATGCCTTTAGATCCAGTACTCAGGAGGCAGAGGCAGGAGGAGCTCTGTGTGTTCGAGGCCAGCCTCAAGTGAGTTCCAGGACATCCAGGCTTGTTACACAGAGAAACCCTGTGTTGAGAAAAAAAAATTATTTATTTTATTTATTTTTATTTTATGTATGCCTGCATGTATTCTGTGGACCATACGTGTGCCTGGTGACTGCTGAGACCAGAAGAGGGTGTTTGACTCCTGGAACTGGAGTTAGATGGCTATGATCCTCCATGTGGGTACTGTGAACAAAACCCAGGTCCACTGCAAGAGCAGCCAGTGCCTCTAACCTCTAAGCCATCTCAAATGAAGCCGGAAAGAGAGGGAGAAGTCTTGGGCATAATGAGCCACAGTGCTGAACCAGAGCTTAGTGAGCACTGCAGGGAAGGAAACCTGTGGTGGCCATCCTCTGGAACAACATGTTTGCTTTTACTGCTTTAGTCTAAATTTCTTTACATTATTTATTTAGCGCATCTGTATATGTGCACACACAGATGTGCCTGCATGCAGCTGGAGGTAAGGGAACAACTTGTTGGAGTTGGTTCTCTTTCCTTCCACCATGTTTGTCTGAGACTGAACTACAACCATCAGAGTTGGTGGTAACTGTCTGAGCTGGGAAGTCATTTCTCTGGCTCATGGTTATTTTTTTTTTTTGAGATATTCTTACTATGTAGCCTTGGTTGTCCTGAAACCTAACAAATAGATCATGCTAGCCTCAAACTTGCTGAGATCCAGTTGTCTCTGCCTTTAGAGTCCTGGGATTCAAGTGTAGGCCACTATGCCAGGCTGGGAGGTTCTTATAGTAAGAATATGTTCCTTTCCTTCACTAATTTGCCTAAATTCAACTTTGAATTAAGGCTGGATTTTATTAAATAATTCATTTCTATGGAGATGATATAAGACTTTGTTTTCTTAGTTAACCTTGTAATATAATAATTTCTGTTTATCAATCTTTTTTAATTTTTATAAACCATATATTTGTGTATTTTTGAATTTGTGGATGAGTGTATCTTGTGCATGCAGGTGCCTTCCGAGGCCAGAAGAGGACATTAGATACCCTAAAACCTAGTTAGAGGTAGTTGTGACTTGATTGACATGAGTTCTGGGAAACTGAAGCAGGTTCCTAAGAGCAATACTCACTGTTAGCCAGCAAGCCATATTTCCCACACTAGCTACCTTGGAACTCATCGTGTAGATCACACCGGCCTCAAACTCACAGGGATCTGCCTGCTTCTACCTCCAGAGTATTGGGATTAAAGACTTAAGCCACCATGCTTGGTGATGTTTGTTTTAACTTTTAGTTATTATTACTGTGCATGTGAGGGGGCCCATTTGTCATGGCAAATATGTGAAATTTATGACAATTGTAGGTTTAGGTCTCTCATCCGAGCCTTTATGTGGGGTCCAGAAATTGTAGTCAATTCCTCATGCTTTCAGGGCAAGCACTTTTACACCACAGGGCCATCTTGCCAGCCCTCAATCTTTCTCTAATTAACTTTACATTTGTTTTTGTTTTTGTTTTGTTTTGTTTGAGACAGGGTTTCTCTGTGTAGCTTTTGGAACGTGTCCTGGAACTCGCTCTGCAGACCAGGCTGGTTTCGAATTCACAGAGATCCGCCTGCCTCTGCCTCCCAAGAGCTGGGATTAAAGGTGTGCGCCACCACCGCCTGACAACTTTTACCTTTTGTTTGTTGATTTCCTCATGGTCCTGGTTGCTTAGTGCCTCTTCATCATGCAGCTTCTTTAGGCCCAGTGTTGGCCTAGATGTTCTCATGACAAGCTTTTTTTTTTTTTTCAAGATAATTCTGGCTTTATAGACTGGTTTTCTGTTTTACCCTCTGTGGATTTGATTTGTTTATAAAGTAGAACTGTGTTTTGAAAATTCTTGGAAGATTATAATGAAAACTCTTTGAGTTAGAACTCTCTTAAATACTGATTGAAATTTCTTTATGGCAATAAGAAAATCCAAGGTTTTTTTAATTTCTTGTTAATCTTTCTGGAACTTGCCAGTGTCGCCTATGTATTCAGATTGGTTGATATAAAGCTTGTTCTTGATGTGAAATAGGTCTTTTTTAAGTGCAAGTGATTGGGGCAAAGACTTCACACACCCATGCTTACACTGTCCCACCAAGCTGCGCCCTGCCTCATATCTCTGTGCATCCTTAGCATCAGATTTTACTCCTGTACTGGCATTGCCTTTGTTGTTTGTCCCTTGCTTCCTGATTATTGTTTATGAGAAGGGGTACCTTTTGAGTTTCTTGGCGTTAATTCCTACTGTTTTACCTCTTTCCTTCACAATTTTTTGGCTCATTTTTCTGATTTCTCTCATCTCTGGAGAGATGGGTTCTCTTTTCTCCACAAACATATAAGGCTCTAGGATCCTAGGAACGGCACTACCCTGTACGGACGGTGGTGCACTGCCACAGAGCTCCCGCATGGCTCCTTACTTATAGTCCAGCTGGCCATGTAAAAGTGAGAGTCAAACTATACAGATCCTTGGCTATATTGCTGGTCAGGCCTTTGCATCAGTGAGTGGCCTGTGTCCAGGTCTGGGAGTGAGGCGATCCCTGATTTGTTTCCTAAGTGCCCATATCCAGGTCTAAGAGTAAGGTGGGCCCCATCTCTGGTACCTAGGAATTTTCTTTGTTTGCTTTCTCATAGCTCTTGGATAATCTAAGGACACTCTTTACCTTTCTTTCTAGGGTTTTTGGTGCTTCTCAGGATCATTAGACCAGCTTAGCACTTTCTGGGAAGAATGTGTGATGTAGGAGGGTCATCTGTCTATGTGTTACTTTCATTGGTTAATAAAAAAACTGCCTTGGCCCCTTTTGATAGGCCAGCCCTTAGGTGGGTGGAGTAGACAGAACAAAATGCT
>LOEQ01000871.1:630394-645818 GCA_001685075.1 Bramus lutescens
ATCTATCTATCTATCTATCTATCTTTCTATCATCTATCTATCTATCTACCTATCTATTTATCTATTTGTCATCTATTTATTTTGTTTTTTTTTTGTGAGGCAGAGTTTCTCTGTGAAAAAGCTCTGTCTGACCCAAAACTCACTCTGTAGATCAGGATGGTCTCCAACTCTGGGATCCACCTGCCTATGTCGCCTAAGTGCTGGGAATAAATTTATAGATGATATTTAAAGACTAGATTTAAAATCATATTTGTTAGTTATACATTCTTGACTTTCTATTTTTCAATTGATAATTTGTCATAAGTATGTAGTTACCTGAAATTTGAGATTAGAGTAAATATCAGAATGCTTTACTCATCAATATTATAAAGTCTTTATCAATGTAATAAAATATGTAACACTTTTTTACATAACATTTGTATCTTATTCATAATGTGCTCCTGTTTACACTTTATATTTAGCCAAGAAGCCTGCAAGTTATCTGTAAAACTTTCATTGTTTTTCAAGAGTTGGATTTGAATCTAGGATCTCCTGAATTCAAAGCATTTGCTCTAACATTGAGCTACACCCTCAATACCTCTATATCTCTATAACTTTGGGGTAAATTTAAAGATTTATTTATTCTCATTTCATATGAGTATTTTGGGTGTTTATAAGTATGTATTTATTTGTACCATATGTGTGTCTGTTGCCCCTGGAGGCTAAAGGGGTCCACTGGATCTCTTGGAACTAAAATTACAAATGGTTGTAAGCTGCTATGCTGATGGTGGTTACTAAAACTGGATTTTCTTCACAATCGTTCTTAATCATTATTCCATCTTTCCAGGCCCCTAAAAATCTTAAAGTAAAGTTTAAGTTCACAGTATCTATGTGGCCCTAATAAATGACTATATGAGGAACATGTATTCATAATATATAACAGAACACTACACTAATTGAAATACAATGAACTAAGGGAATATTATATATGTATATATTTATGGCTGTTTCTCCTAAGCACTTATGCTTTCCACATAAAGTATTGATCTAAATGATTAGAACAACATAGCAAGATACAGAGCCACTTATGGACAGTCATACAGATAGAGGCTGTGGTTGCCACAGCCTTACACTTTAGGGTGAGGAGATCAAAGTCCTGACTTCATCTGATTCTTACGAGCTGACAAGTGCTAGTCTATGACATGAATTCCTTTTCCAAGCTGCACTTGTAAAATGGAAGAAAACAACCTGCACAATACAAGTTGTTGTGGATACTGTGAGATTATGTACACCATTTACACTAGCCGCTTGACAACTGGTAGCAGTGGTGAAGGGCGAGATGGGAGAAAGGAAATCATGGATATCATTTACTAACATTTACTAACTCACAACCAACACCATTCGAACAAATGAAAAACAGAAAATAGATTCCTTCACATGTATATGTAGGCTGTGCTTTGAAATGTACTTGTTATTAGAGACCTCAATTAAATATAATATTATATATATATTCATGGACACAGATGCTCTACGATGAGATGGTATGATTTCATGGAGTCATTAACTTAGTGTAGGCAGCATCAATGTTGGAAGTACCACTCACAGAGCAAATGAGTATTGCCATCATGGATGCATTGTATTGGATTATGTTTTCTGACATTGTCTCTATGTATCTGAAGAACTGTTGTTTGATACACACTTCAATCAACTCTGCAGTGTGCCTACCACACCTTGCTTTCTTCTGGAAAGAGGCACAGAACCTTTCTAAAGGAATGGGTTCCAGAGTAGAGAATAACTATTTGCAGTAGAGCAGAGAGTCTGAAATGTGCCAACCAAGTTCTTATTCTGATAACGACATAAAAACAAACAGAAGACTTTTGAAAGCTCTCATTAACATTATGATCAGCCCTGAAAGAGTGAAAATATTTTGTATAGCTCCTCCTATATGGTGAAACTATGACAATTTTCCAAACTAGAGTGATTTTTTTTCTGAGGTTACTGTTTTTTTCTTGCCTGTACTCCTTGATTGTTGTCAACTTGCCACAAGCTACAGTCATAGGAAGAAGGACCTCTACAGACAAAATGTATATACCAGTATAGCCTATAGGCAAGTTTGTAGTGAAGGAAGGCCTCTTAGAAGGTCTGTGAGGGATCATTTTTATTATGTCAACTGATGTGGAAAGACTGGCCAACTCTGGGCAACATTATTTGAAGGACTTGGGGTCCTGGACTGGATAAAAGAGAGCACAAGCTGAACAATACCACACACACATTCTTGCTATGATCTTTGCTCTTGACTATGGGTGTGATGCCACTGTGACTTCCCCGCTGTGATGGAATATAACCTGGAGCCACCAGCCAAATAAGCCTTTTCTCCCTTAAACAGCTTTTTTCCCAAGGTATTTTACTATAGCATCAGAAAACAAAAAGGCAACAGCTTTATTCTAGCTGTGTAAGACTTGTTGGTATAGGACTCATATGTACTCTCACTTTCATCATCCTATGCCTTTCTTTGTCCTAAGATGTTGAACTAAATCTGCTTTTGTATCAGTTAGTATCAGAAAAATGTACAGTCAGGAGGAGGAGGAACCCAGCCCTGCTACCTTGCAGGGCCTGGCAAACATGTGCATGCTTAGTTTTCATTTCTGCCACTTAGGTGGGTAATTCTGAGCATCTGTACTGCCTGGTTAGACCTCGTGATGGATGAGGCTGTCTCTTTCACTCTCTTCGAGACTCCCAGCAGCTCTGAGAACAAAGCTCTTGCACACAGGAGACCTTCAGTCACCTCACTTGACTGATGACAGTATCTGCAACTGACAAGCAGGGGCTCCATTGTGCACAGCAAATGAATGGGCAGGGGCTCCATTGTGCACAGCAAATGGATGGACAGGGTCTAAATGAAGAAAAATGTTAAGTCGTTTGTTTGTTAGGACTCTTCCTGGAATCACATAAATTACCTGAGTGGTAAAGCAAAAAATATAGGTTAGACTTAGTTAAATTTTATGGAGGCATAAGAATCTTTTTAGCCAATATTTTCAACTTTTGCTCATAGTGATATTCCCAGGGACTATTTGGGGTTATTATGAATGCAGAATACAGAGCCAGACTATTGGACTCATTCTTCATCCCAACTTGTTGTCTGAAAGACTTCACTAAGAAAATCATTGGGGGCTGAGTTCCTCATGTAGTAAATGAGGGATAGCATCTACCTAATGAGTAAGAGATGATGGCTAAACAAACCAGCAGGGTCCATGCTGACAAGTTTAAAGGCGGTGGTAGAAACATTAGGTATTATTAGTTATTATTATCAATTATTGCTGCAGAAGGGCCTGTGAGTGAGACATGGACACACTCTTCTGCACTGGCATTGCAGACTCTCTGGGAAGGAGGCATTTGTAGTACTTGGAGCATTATGTGTGGCCCACTCATGTCTGCTCTGTCCTTTCCAGCTGTTCCCTGGTATACATGCTCAGCACTTGCAAGGACACTCAACAGCTGCTGACATGGCGGTGTGACTGCCTGACAGGGTTTAGTGGCAGTGTTGCCATGAGTGCCATGGAGGTTATCACCAGGACTTAGGGCTCAACACCCCAAAGCATGGAGCTATAGGGCAGTCAGAGTCTCCTACAGGACACAGGACACATCTTTGAGTGCCCAGCCTGGCAAATTCATCCCTATACTCTGCAGCGGCCTCTTCCTTTTCTGGCTTCATTGGTCTTCTTCCTTACGTGTTTTCTGGTACCACTTCCCAGATACAGATCTCATATTCTGCTTTTTTGGGGAAATGTGGATAAGGGCAGTGTCAGTATCTTCTCCTTATACACAGATTCATCAATGTCCACAGAAGTTTGCTGGAGGCTCTGTGTTGACTTCTGATCTGTACCATATATTCACGATGCTCATATTTTAGGGGCATTGAGGAAGGTTTTAAAGAGTTAAGGAAGGGTGAAGAACCAAACAACCAGACCAAACAAACAAACAAACAAACAACAACAAAAATACCCAAACAACAACAACAACAACAAAAAAAAAACCCACACTGTTCCTTTAAAGGTGTATAGGTCCCTGAATGCCTGGAGAAGTCAGACTGAGTTAGGATAACCCATCTTGTCTACTAGCGACATTCTAAATATTAAGACAGTAAAATCCTTCCTGTTAATGTATGATCATGGTGGTTCTGAAACCTGTACCCAGCACAGCTTTCCCTGTAATATTTCCAGCTGGCCCAGGGTCTATCCATCTATGGAGTAAGGTCAATAGGTGACTTTTAGGATTCTGGTCCAGCTAAAGCTGAAGACTTACCCTTAATTTTCCTTGAACTTACCAGTAATTAATGTTTAGAACCAAATCCTGTTGGTAAAAATAAGATCACTGGCCATTATATTCACTGGCTAGACCCTATGCTTCATTCTCTACCCCTTCTTTTCAAAACTTCCCATTCATTGCTCAGCTGAAAACATGTCTGCTTGATACATTAGCCAACATAAAACTTTAATGCTATGAACAATTACCCAGTCAGTATCTTTCCCACTGCTCCAGGGTGAGCAAGCAGAGCCCACTGCTCAGCAGGGAACACATTTCCTCAAGAGGGGCAGAAACATATGATCTTTCCACAGGTCAGTGGTTCTCCACATTTCTTCTGGTTGGCATAAAAAAGACTAACGCTACAATCTCATGTTCACTCAAAATGCTGTCAGTCCAATGTTTGGTGAGCTGAAGAAAGGTGTATGTCTGGGAGGAATGTGTAAGCATAACAGACACAACAGTGACGCAAGGTGGGCCAAGTTCTCACTTGCTTCAGCATGGATAGTGGTTTTTTGTTTGTTTTTTGTTATTTGTTTTTTTGAGACAGGTTTCTCTGTTTAACTGCTCTGGCTGTTCTAGAACTATCTTTGTAGACCAGGCTGGCCTCAAACTCACAGAAATTCACCTGCCTCTGCCTTCTGAGCACTGGGATTCCAGGCATGCGCCACCACTGCCTGTCTGAATAGTGATATTTTATAATACCAGGGACATTTTTTCTGACATGTGGGAAAGGGAAGGTGGATGAAGCCAAGCCAAAAGCTGTGTTGTTTAGCATTAGTCACCAGCACCCCTTTTCATAAACTACAGTAGAAACTAACATGTGCTCAAGCATTTCCATATGTTTTTTTTTTTAACCTTTAAATTGGAAGATTTAAGCTTTGGTGAGAGTGAGAAGGGAAATTAGGAATTTTATGGGAATTGGCTGAAAGAAAGGATATAGAATATTCAAGTGAAGCTTCAAAAGGATTAAATCTTAAAAATAAGAATAGATGTTTTTCTTTATGTGGCTCACCTCAAAGAGAGAAACAAACAAAATATCCAAAAACAACACAGATATATATTTCAGAAAGAAATAATAAAAATGAGACATAGGAGCATTCTAAAGCCGTCCAGCTGGCAGAGAGTTCTTTCTTGAAGGAGTTACCTAACACAGATAATAAAATCCATTCCCTTAAGCTTCATACCCATGTCTGCTTTGTTGAAAATAATAATTTTGGGAAGTAATTAATCACCATGTATACATACATCTCGGAAGCCATCTGGCACCAGAGTCAAAGGGAAAAGTTTCAGAAATACACGGAATTGGGAAGGGCAGGAGACTGGTTGATGCCCTCTCAGTCTCTGTCTGAAGAACACTTTCTGCCTCCTGTTGCTATTGTCCAGAGTAACAGAGAACTCTGAGGTTCAGTGAATTTTGGCAAAAGCAGCCAGACATCTTGTCCCTTTGAGAGCATCCTTTAAATATAAGATAGTGGCATTCTTTCATCTATAATCCTAATTGTGGTGTTCTCTCTGGAAGAAAAATTGTTTCCTGAGGAAGGATCTGAGTTTTCCCCTCTACACAACTTGTTTCTCAAGTATACATCTGGTGCCTAACACTGTGATAGGTCCTTACAGGTACAGTGTTGTGGAGAATTTGCTGGAAGTGGTTAAAGAAGCAATATCAGCACAGCAAAGGGAGGCTCCTGTGATGAGGGAGGTTAAGAAAAAGATGTTCTGGGGTGAATGTGCAAGGAAAGATAGAATGGGTCACATGTATGAAAATGTATACAGAAGAGTCTGAGAGAAGACTGCAAATGGGGACTTGAGAAGGCCTGTGAGACAGAAAACAGATCTGGAGAGTGAAACAGGTAGTGAGGGAAGAGGAAAAGGCAGGAAGTGGGAACTGGTGTCCCCCACCATGCAGTAGGATGGTACAGGGACTACGAGGATCCATTTATGTTTCAGAACACTTAGCAATAACTCTCAGGAGATGGTGTGGTCAGTAACACACTTGCTGGGCAAGTGTGAGGACCTGGATTCAATCCCCAAAATGAATGTTTGAAAAGCAAACTGTGCTTGTAATCCCTTCACGAGAGAGGCAGAGACAAGTAGATCCCAGGGCCCCTCCAGGAAGCTAAATGAGCAGAATTCTAGAGTAACAGGTTCTGAGTCAGAAAAGAAGGTGGATGGTGAACTCAGTGAACACAATGAACACAAGGAAGGTTGACTTCTGGCTCCTACACACATTATCCAATTTTTGGTTTGTCTTTTCTTTGATTTCTTTAAGGGAAATTTTCATTTCCTATATAAGGGCATCTGCCATCTTCATAAAGTTATTTTTAAGGTAATTTTCTTCTGCTTCATCTGCATTGGGATATTCAGTTCCTGCTGTTGTGGAATTGTCAGGCTCTGGTGGTGCCATGTTTCTCTTTATGTTGTTGAATGCATTCTTGCACTGCTCTCTACCCATCCAAGTTTGGGGTGTTGATTTAGGTGTTGATTCTTGTGATGTCATTGTTGAATGGATCTTTTGTTCCTCTATTGTCCATTTCCTTTATTGTCTTTTGGCCTGAATGGCCAAGGGTTCTGGTGATTGGCTATCAGGTTAAGTAGGACTATATCAGTGGAAATTTGTGGGGGTTTAGATACCCAGGTCTAGCATATTGTCTAGTTCTGGCTAGTGTGGGCTTTACTTGTGTCTGTGGGATCTGTTCTTCAAAGTAGTATGGGTTGTGCCTGTGCCTATGGAATCTGTCATTCCAACTGGTATGGATTTTGCCTCTGCCTATTCTTCCAACTGGTATAGTTGGTGCTTGTGCCTATAGGGTCTGTTGATGTTGCTGGAGAGGGCTGTTTACAGGGAGAGGGAGGCTCTTTTTATAATTGGTGTAGGTGGTGCTTGTGCCTCTAGGGGCTCTTCTCCAATCAGTGTAGGTGGTGCCTGTGCCTCTGGAGGGCCACTGATGCCTCAGGGGTGATTGGGGGTTCCAATAGGTTAGGTAGGTTTGGGCAAGGAAGTGGGACTTGTAGGTTACACAGTTGGTGATGCGTCTCTACATATATGTATATGCATGTGCATACATGCACACACACGTACACACACATGTCCATATGTACAAACATATAGGCTTGCACATGCACATATAAATATACACAAAGACAAAGAGCAACAACACTCAGGACAGTCACACCAATTAATGCCCTGAGAACTGCTGTAGGATAATGCTTCTGTTCACTGTGAAGATTTGTCTTTCATTTTATTTAGTGTTTAATAAAACACTGACTGGCCTGTAGCCAGACAGGAGGTATGAGAGGGGCAAGCAGATGAAGGGAATTCTAAGAAGAGAAAGGCAAAGATGCAGTCACCAGCCAGACACAGAGAAAGCAAGATGAGAATGCCTTAATGAGAAAAGGTATCAAGACACATGGCTAAACGCTGATAAGAATTATGAATTGTAAGAGCTAGAAAATAATAAGTCTGAGCTAAGAGGACAAACAGTTTATAATTAATTAATACAGACCTCTGTGTATTTCTTTGAGACTAAATGACTAAAGGACCAGGCGGGACAGAAGCTTCTGTCTACAGAGTACAATTTAGGTGATGATGGGTTGGGGACCATTATTAGTCTCATTGTACAGATGTGTAGACTGAGGCAGTGAAGGGTAATTTAAGAAATAGATTTAACAAGAAGCAAATTTCAGGGTTCATACTGAACCAGTTTGCCCCACTCTGTAGCCAAAGATTTGAACAGTTGCCCTTTGGTCACTGCAGATGAATGTTAGCACATACCTGTTGACATGACTCTACTAACTTTCTATCTGTCTTTCAGAAAGAATAAATAAGACGGTAAAAGTAGATTTGACTAGAATAATCAATGTCAATTTTCTTTTGCAAAATGATGCCATTGAGTATGGTAGCTTCTGATATTTTAGAAAACAAATTCAGATACAAAGCAGAGGTTGGTAAAAGAGAGCATTTCAATGCTAGTTTCTGAGTCTTGACAACTTAAGTTATCACAATAATCCCAGACACTCTAGAGTCTAATAAGATGCTAGGCATTGAAAGCTGTGAGGAGGCTGTGAAAACATCAATCGTTTAGCTACAGAGCTGTCAGGTAATGACTACAAAGAAAATCAGTTTAGCCTCCCTCTCAAATCTCCTTTCATCACTGCTGCCTCAAGTGGCAATGGTCCTCATTTGTATAAGAATAACAGTGATGAGAGAGAAGGAACTGTTGGTCCTGCCCCTTCAGTCACACTCCTAACACCGTAATCGGGTACTGTTGATTGAATGCTGGACAACTGGCATTTACAGCCAAGGTGATCTATACCGTTAATGGAAAAAAAAAATAACTACCCAGATATATACACAGCAATCACATAACTGATTATTTACTAACTTCGAAATGATTCAGGTCATTTCAAGAAGTCACTTGGTGCTCTAAAGCATAGGCACTGATGTGTTCAAGTTTATGTGGAGAACAGGATTTCCAGTGGAAGGTATCACATTCCTAGCTAGGACAGAAACCTTCCTGTCTCATTCAGTCACCTCGAAGGCTTCATCACAGAGTCACTACACAATCAAGAACACATTTGCTATCAATGAGAAGTTTAGACTTTATAATTTGTTGGGACCAATTGAGTCTTGGCCTTCAGCTGCTCTTCTCTGTCTAGAGCCTTCTAATTGAAGTGACTAAATGCTGTGCTTTGCCTAGAGGATCAGAGGATGGGATTTTCACCTGTTGGCCATTGACTGCAGGGTATTTAAGCCTCCATGGTGCTATTAAAGAAGGGCTTTTTGGTACCAGTGATGAGAGGTTCATGTGTGGGTCTGTCTCTGCCTGTGTATTCTCAACCTCCAGCCCCTTGCCCGAAGCTTGCAAACTGGATTTTAGCACATAGAGCACAGACGGGGGGCACAGTGTAGGGCAATAATTTGCCCATTGTATCTTTTCTGATTCCTTGTTCTGACCTTGCTACTTTGTTGCTCTCATCTCTGGGAAGGCTGTCGAGGGTGACTGAGTGCTCACCATGTGTAAATAGGAGAGTGCAATTGAACAAGCCACGTACAATGAGCATGAGGTTGGGCAGGCAACTGTGCAAGCCAGGGCTTTTAAAATACAATGCATGTATCTGGAAGATGCTCCCAAGGTCCTCCTCAGACTTCTCTATGACTTTCTGAAACAGAGAGGACAGAGGTTTCTCTTTGGGCTGCATAATCAGCCCAATGGAAATGTGTGAGCTTTAGCATCAAAAGCTCACTTAGCCTACTTCCCTGCTTAACAATAGGAAATTTACTATACAGCTCTGAAATCATCGTTGGCCATCATTCATCTCCATGAATGAAAAATAGATTTATGAATATGCACAACTGGGATACTGAAATTCAGATGTTTGGATTTGATGGTGGTTGGGTGCTACCAAAGTTCCTTCCCTGAAGAAGATTGAAACAGCATCAACTCCTCCTGCAAGGTCCCAAGGGTAAACTGAGGTACAATTCTGACGGAGTTCTCTCTAGGGGAACAAATAGATTTATTAGGTTTACCTATAGAAGAATGTAGGCGACTTCAATGTATCCACACTAGAGGATCTTGGAGACCCAGCACAGATCATGAGTCCCCCATACCTACGTGAAAGAATATATCTTCCCTCATCCTTTCCACTCTGTATAATTTTAGCCTCTTTCTGAAGCCACGTGCACTTAGGGCAGAATTGCATCCATCTGGGTGGGAATAGGGGCTGTACATTTGGGCGTGGGTCCCACGACCCTCTCCATCCCTCCTTCTGAGGGAATATCAACGGTCTACAAGCCCAGTTGTGAAGATTTTTTTTATGAACAACACAGCTGAACTCAAGAAGACAGCAGAAATTTTGCTCCAAAGAAAGTACTGTAGATAAATGGGAAAGGGATTCCATCTCACACTCCTTTGAGAAGCTACTTGCAGGCATCCAGATACATAGAAGCATTAGACTTAAGTCTTTATTTGAAGGGCTGGAGTCAGATGGGCTTTCCAGTAAGAGTTCCTGGAAAAATAAACTCAGACTACAGACCATATTTGGGGTATTGATCCAGTGCCTTCAACAGAGGAAAGCTCTGAGAGCATCAGTTCTGGCTTACTTAAGCATTAGGAAGGAACAGATTATGGATTGCTATTTCTGGAGTTGCTCCATTTTGGTTTTGAAAGTGAAATGGTAATGGAATTTTTATTAAGTCTTGTGATATTTACATTCATATAAAAACATTATCCCTGTATTTGGTTAGAAGTGGTGATGGTACCCAATAGCTTGTGATGGTTCTAAAGTGAAATGTCCCCCCACAGGCTTGTGCATTTGAACAGTTAGTTCTCAGCTGAAGGTATTATTGTGCTATTTTACAGAACTTTTGAGAATTGGGGTCTTACTGTGCCCTTAAGAACTATAGTCTCTCTTTGGTTCTGGTTGAGGATTTTTCTGCATCTTGGTAAGTTCTTTATAGGTAGCAGCTGCCACAGGATTCAGCCACCATGGACCTAGCCATGTCTTCCCCACCATGATAGAACATGTCTCTTGAGACATGAGCCAAAGGGTTTCTCTGTATAGGAGCCTTAAATGTCCAGGCCCATGCTTTGTACAACATGCTGGACTTGAACTCATAGATGTCTACCTGCCTCTGCCTCCTGAGTGCTGGGATTAAAGGTGTGAGATACCACTCTGGGATCAACCCTTCAAGAACATGAAAGTAAATAATACACAGACCTACCCTCCATAAAGATTAAGTTACCCCATTCTCAGGAAAATACATATTTGTTGAAGGGAAAATATCTTTTAATTACTGAAATGAAATAGGCAAAGTACACTACTCATAAAATTGCCTCTATAAAGACTTGTTTCAAACGAATTCTTGTTATGCTCATAAACTCGAACTAAAGCTAAAATGTAACATACTTTGTCTGTGATCAAGACACTTGCACTGGAGGATAATACTTAATCCATACTCTAAGTCAGAAAAACAAGTGATTCTGTCCTCCCTCTCCGGAGATGCTGTCAAGGCTCTGCCAGGGTGGTATTTTGTATTACTGCTCTGAGCACTGAACAATGAAAACATCTCTCCTTTATCAACCTGGCTATTGGGTGGGAGACTTTCAAAAAGGAGGGATCATTAGCATTCAAACTCGCTTTGGTGCTGCTCTTCATAGGCCAGAGAACATCCTTGCTTACCACTAACCTAGTGTACAAGGATTTAGGGGTTCCATAGTAGCTATGTTTAGTATTTTAAGGACTTGGCCATATTTTTAAAATTTATTTTTATTTGTTCATTTCATTTGAATGCAACAAAAGAAAATTACTGAGAAATCTGGGATCTAAGTGGTAACCAGAAACATTAACTGAGGTGAAGTGGATTGGGAAATATAATTTAGTATAACCAAAATATTATCACACTGTGCACAAGAGGGAATCATGGGATCAGAGAAGTTGTCATGAAAGAAGAATGAAAAGCATCAATCTGTTGCTTTCATTTTTTTAGTTATTTGAAAATTTAATGCTTGTACAGTGTTAATTTTGTTCAACTGTACTCTTTCCTTCCATTTCTGTCTCCCCCCTTTGCCGTACCTCTTCCCTCCCAACTTTATGTGCTCTATTAGCTTTATTAATTCAACAAGTCCATCACAGTTGAATGCACGTGCATGAGTGTATGATCCTCTATTGGAGCAGGAGTAGCCTCCCATGAGCCATATCCCTAAGGTTTTAGGTCCTAATAGAGGACCTAACATTACCCTGATAAAGTGTCACAGTAATAAATGGTGACATCAGTTCTTATTTTTATACCCACAGATTAGTGTACCATCTCTATTTTGATCATATTTATAACTTCACATTGTACTTCTCTAAGAGTTCCACTCAGTTTGGAGGCTGGATTATGTCCCAGATAGGAAGGCTAAAAAAAGATGGAAATGAACAAATTTCTCTCCTAGAGATCAACTACGCTTCCTGTGGTGAGTTTACTCATTAACTTCCAGCCATACTAATCTAAACTCCCGGACATGTGCCCTGAAATCAAGGGGATCCAGCTTTTTTTTTTTATTTCACTTGGTGTTTCCTCTTCTAGACTTTCCAACAATGGGAACAGAGAATATCTCAACTTGACACCACTCATGTTCACAGAGAATTTCATAATTTTTTATTCACATCCATAGCAACAACTCTGTAAGTAAGAACAATGGAAATCTAATACACATGTGCTAAACTACTCAGGAAAGAAAATTTCTTTGATATAGTAAGAAAGAACTGGAGACAAGACAACCCATGTCTCCTAGTCTTCCACAAAGTAATCTACTTTCTAAATTCTGAAACCTTCGAGCATATCATATGATATGACAAAGGGAACTTTGTAAATGAAATGAAGTTACAGAACCTTAAAATTAAATCTTGGTCACCAAGCTCAATCACATAGACCCTTCAAAATACGTTAATCAAAGGTGTTAATGCTACTTTTAGAATAGGGACATAGCTGCCAGTACAGACTCAAGGACATTAGAGCCAAAAGTAAAAGGAACTGAATTATTTCAGCCCACTGAGGAATCTGGATGGACTCTCCTAAAAGCTTCAAGAAAGGAATGACACCTTGGTGACAAAAGGCTTTTAGCCTAGTGAGAATGTTGGTCAGTTATTGACTTCTAGAAATTATGGGTAATGAAAGTGTGGCATTTTAAGGTTGATTTACTTTTATTTTATGTGTAAGAATGCTTTGCCTTCTTGTATGTAAATTCACCATATACTTACCAGGTACCACAGAGTCCAGAAGATGGCATATCCACTGGAAATGGAGGCATGACCAATATCAACTGCAATGTGGAATCTCGGAACAAAATCTAGGTCCTCTGCAAGAGCAGCAAGAGATCTTAAGCACTGAGACATCTTCTGAGCTCCAGAATTTGTGGTATCTTAAACCACCAGGGTTGTATATCTTAATTTGGTTTTGTTTTTTAATTGTAGACACAGAAACCAATATAAGAAATATAAGCAAAAATTTCATATGCATTCTAAGCATGAGGAGGTATTCTTAACTCATTTACAAAGTGGCCATCCTAGGTAGTTAGATGATTTGATTTTATTTTAAAAACAGAAGTGGATGGGGTCATACAGCAGGCACAAGGGCCTTTTGCTCACAGATAAGCGCTTGAGAAACCAGGAAGGTTAAGCATGCATGCTTGTTTCTTTAACTGAGAGGTTGTGTAGATATATTTTCCACACAGAGGCCTGGGAATTGATGTTGTTAATAACCTGGTGATCTATGCTAGCTGTAGGGCCATGCCACACCTGAATCATCCAGGCTATAATATTTATCCCAAATTCTTCCTTCCTAGACCTTTGTCTTGAGCATTGTTTCTTGGCCAGTAGAAGCCATTTATCCTAGCTAGTTTTATGTCATCTTGACACAAACTAGAGTCCTCTGAAAAGCGGTAACCTAAGTTAAGAAAATGCTTCCATAATATCCAAATGTAATGTTTTTCTTAATTAGTGATTGATGGGGAAAGGCCCAGCTCATGGTGGGTGGTACTATCCTTGGGCTGGTTCTAAAAGAAAGCAGGCTGAGCAAAGTCATAGACTCAAGCCAATAAGCATCACCCTTCCATGGTCTCTGCATCAACTCCTGCCCTCCATTTTCCTGTCCTGCTTGAGCTCTTGACTTGGCTTCCTTCAATGTTGGACTAAACTACAGAGTTATGGAAGTGCAAGCCAAATAAACCTTTCCTTACCAACTTGCTTTTGGTTACAGAATTTCATTGTAACAAAAGAAACCCTAATTAAGACACCATAATTAGGGGAATGTCACATGTACTTTATTGCTTGGTGACCTCTATGCTATCTATATTACTGAGACCACACCAGATCCTAGATCCTTAGAAACTCATCTTCATGGTGTAGGTCATATGTACTTTGCAAAAGAATTTGATGTTATCTTTCCTTAAACTTTATTGTGTAAATAAAATTGAGATACTTGCCACCTGGAAACTTTTTTCCCGAATTTATACTGTACTTAAATATCTCCATAATAATCTGCCCAGTGTCAGACTCTAGAAGTTTGAAGCAGCACCAGCTAATTAACTTGTCCTGAACTGAATTAAAATGTGCGTCCTAATAGGAGGTTCTGTGTCATTATGGAAAGGCCTGAAAATGACACTGGGACTCCAGCCCCATGACCCCAAAGGAGAAGCGCTGTAGACTATAGGTTCAAAACTCCAAACTCTGTGCCAAGTAAACCTCATCTCCTAAGCCACTTAGCTCAGGTGTTTGGCTACAGTGTTGGAAATTTCAACAAAAGATGTTATCCATAAGTTTCCTGTAGATATCCCAGTTTTTACTTATCTCCTAGTTATTTGCAAACACTTTGGACATGCCTTGCATATTTTAACACAAAAATAATAAGATCATTCTACAAGTTCTAGATTTCTGGGGGCAAAGGAGCCAGAGAGAGGGTACATAAATTTATATTATTTCATTCCACAGTTTTGGATTGGCAATAACTAGGATGAGCTCCTGTTAGAATAGTTGAGCACTCAAAATCCATCCATTTTATTTCATTTTTCCACATATACTCTGCCAGAGCCTAAAATGCAAATAGTAATGAAACGCAACAATTTCCCTGCTTAGCCCAGAGTATATTAATAAATATGACGTGATTTGCTTGAATGCCTACCATGAAAACAAGAATTTATGGCGGTTCACGGTTCTATAGTGCATGTGTTTGTGGAGCCATATTTATAATTAAAAATACTATTAATCTTCTAGACACACACAGAAAGTGCCCAGCCATACACCATTGATTACAAGAAGAGATGCTGACAAACCAAGGAAAAAGCTGTGTCTTTCATTTCCAACATGTTTTGTAACAGATACAAAAATGTTCACAAACAAAGCTACTGTCTTCTGTGAAGGTATCGTTCTCTTACATACTGAAATTATTGACCCTCTAGAAAAGGTATTATTACCCACTTATGGTGTTTTAGGCATTAACTCTATTGATATATTATTGTTGATTTTCTGGAAGCCTGATGTAGGAGGGTCATCTGTGTATGAGTTACTTTCATTGGTTAATAAAGAAACTGCCTTGGCCTTTTGATAGGCCAGCCCTTAGGTGGGTGGAGTAGACAGAACACAATGCTGGGAGAAAGAAAGC
>LOEQ01000871.1:670790-688843 GCA_001685075.1 Bramus lutescens
ATGGAGATAGAGACAGAGACCCACATTGGAACACTGGACTGAGCTCCCAAGGTCGAGATGAAGAACATTTAAAAAATATTTCATTAATTCTTCAAGAGATTCATATATTATACTTTGATCAAATGCACACTCCTAGCTTCCTGCTGTTGAATAAGAATTAGCTGCTTTACCCGGGAATAATTGACACATGCTTTTCACCATCAGAATGTTTAATGATTACTCTACTGTGGAACCCTTGACTTTGAAGGGCTTGCTTAGCTTGTCCTCTGGAATGCATTCCTCTCTCAGATGATACACCTTCATGATGATGCATATTCAAATTAATAAGCAAATAGATAAGGAAAAATGGAACTGATATCATTGTTATGGGTAATGCTGTTTAGATGAGAACATAACAGGAAGAGATGAAGATAGGCCTGGGAACCAAACAGAGACATTGGTCTTCTCCTTTAAGCAAAAGGTCCCAGAAAGTCTCAGTGGTCACCAATGACTGATGAATTTGATAACTCACTATGTTTCTAAGGGAATAAACAACTGTGAGTTTTATTTTAGTTTCAAATGTTAGTTGAGGTTATTTGCTCTGCAAAGAACTCTCTAAAACCAAGTTTATTTTTTAAATTTTTTTGTCTGGCCAGCACATTTTAAAGTTCTATCTATCTATCTATCTATCTATCTATCTATCTATCTATCTATCTATNNNNCTATCTATCTATCTATCTATCTATCTATCTATCTATCTATCTATATATATCTGTGTATGTGTGTGAGTGTGTATGTTCCTGTGTATATAGCAAGCACCATATATGTGTGCATCAGTGAACAATCTTGAATGTTGGTTCTTGCCTACTACACTTTGAAATATGGTTTCATGTTCATTGTTTTATGTGTCAAGATCTTTGGCCCCAAATTTTTCAGGACTTCTCCCAACAGTCCTTTCCATCTGACATTAAGAGTGTTGATCACAGATATGAGATATACGTCTAGCTTTATGGGGGTTCTGCAGATGTAATCTCAGTTTCACTTACTTTCATAGAGAGTCCTTTATCCACTTTGTCAATTTCCCAGCCCTGGAAGCTCTTTTAAACCGTGTGTTATGTACATATAGGAATATTGACCATAATTGATTACATATTTATTGAGACTCAACTCTTTTATGGTACTGGTACATAATTATTCTAAATATTAATGCTTGAATCTACTGAAAACAATAAATAATTCTAATTAAGGAAAAATGTTGCAGGGCATTTAAAAACAGAGTTAGTGTATATTCTTGTCCTAACAAAAGTGCTAAATTCTAGCTAAGAGGAAGGTAAGGACATAAGGCAGGAGGGTGGATGCTGAAGAGTTGGAGATGTTGCAGAGAGTAGAAAATCCTGTGGCAATCCTATAGGGCTCATAAGGAGCTTGCTGCAATCCTTTGCACAATTAAAAGATAAATAAGTAGTTGCTGACTTATACTTCTTTTCCTCTAGAGATCACATTTCTCTTTTGAAGAGGAATATGAATGACTAAATGATTTAATTTTTTACAAACATTTACTTCAGTGAAAACATTTATGATGACTACACATAGAGAATTGCAGGATAAAATCCAATCCAAGGCCTTTCTATTATACTCATATAAAACAAGGAATATGAGGAGGTCTGGATTGAGTCCCAAAGGTAGACTGCATTGGTGTATCTCTCTTTGTAGGTGAGGATGAGTGAGAGATGAATTGGATGAATGAGGTGGGTAAATACTGATGGGTTTACAATGGGTTACCGCACCACAAGCAATGTGAGTTTGTTGCTGACTTTCTACGGGCTAGACTGTGTGGAGAAAGATATTCATGGCTTGACAGTTGACACTCAGAAGACAGTAATGAAATAATAGTCATTTTCTCTGTTTATTGTCATTACCTGCCTTACTGTTATTTTGCTTCATGTACAGTGAAAGAATGGCTCTTTAATACACAGAAAAGAGAACAACTCGAGGGCTTCCCCCTATTTTCGTTCTTGTTCTAATTCAGTTCTAAGTCATAATTCACCTTCAAATTTCATGATAGCCATGATATATAAGTGTGGGTTTGAGACTTAGTCTTTAGCACAGGATATCCTTGAAGAGTCCCTGTGGCTAGAGATGACCTTGAGTTTCTGACCTCTTTGCCTTCATCTATTTCATGTTTTGGTTATAATTATATATTTTCATTTGCAGTCTCTGATTTTTTTGAATGGTTCATAGAGTTTCCTGTAGGAAGAATTGAATGGTTTTGGAAACCACCATTTTGTCATCCCCAGTCTTCTTGTAGGTGTAGAATTTAACACCAAGAATAACTCACAAATTTCTCTTAGAGGAAGAAAAACAGAAGAAGAGGAGAGAAGTCCTATGAACTCCTTCTCCATTTCTTGTGAATATAATTTGATGTCAGCTGAAGAGAGATCATTGCAATGTTCTACAGCCATAGCAGTGATCAGGCTGCTTCTGATGAGCAGAGAACTCCAACGAGCAAGAGAAGCTGGGAAATCAAACCATCTCACTTTCTGCCATGAGCCAACCCAGAATGCCCCCTAGAAGACTGCTTCATTTTACTTTCTTACAATTATTTCAATTTGAAATTTATTTTTTTTTAATTTTCAGTGGTGTCCAATTTAAGATACATACAGTGATTAAACACAAGCATAGTGTGGTTGATGGGCAGGGCTTAGATACAGTTTACCTAAGTATGTGGGGGGAACTAAAACAAGACATCTGTTCAGCAGCAAGGTTCATGACCCTAAGAAGTCAAAGGTCTTCTAAGAGAGTAAACACAGGGTTTCAGGACCAAAAGCAATGTGTTGGAGGTAAGAGCAACAGATTAGAAAAGTAAGTTTGCTGCTAAAACTAGCATAAAATACACTTTACACTTTGTTATTCAACAGGCCCAAACATGTGCATGTGTGTATATTTCTTGTGATTTGTTAAGGTTGAGTTTCAAGTCTTCATGGAGATGATGCTTCTGCCTTATTAAACCCAGTTTTCTTGTTTATGTGCTTTGAGTCTTTTTTTTAAACACATATATAGAATTCCTTATGAAACACTGAATTCAAAATGGAGTAAAAATGTGTTCTAAGGAGTGTGGCACAATAGTGAGTGCTTATAATCTCAGCACTAGTAAGGTGAATGCAGGGGGACATTGAGTTCAAGATTAGTCTGTGTTATGTAGAGAGACCCTGTTGGAAAAATCATGGAGCATGCCTTTTAATTCAGGAAATAGTGTTGTTTTATATATATGTTATATAATATGTAAATATATATGTGAATATAAAACTATAACTTCAACTTTTTTCAGATTAAAAAGAAAAATGCTACTTTGTTTTCTGTTTTGTAAATCTACAAAAATTTTTCTCCCAAATAGTATTACTCTCTCTTCTAATCATAACACACAAAATTAAAATACTGTTTGATCAGTTTTCTTGTGTTATATAATAGTAAATGCAACATATAGCTAATAGAGCTAGGTAAACAATCTGAAAAAGAAGGAGAAAGCAAAGAAGGGACAGAGGGGCTTATATTGTAGTGGAGAGGAAAGGACAGAAAGGCAAAGCGACAAAAAAGAAAGAATGAAGAGGAAACAGAAAGAAAAGAGGAGGCACAGTGATAATGGGAAAGCAAGGAAGAAAAGAAAGAAAAGCAAGTGAGGGTGGAACAAAGAAAGGCTCAGTTTTTCGTTCTTTGTGTGTGGCTGTGTGCATCTGTGTAATAGTCTGTGTGAAGACATGTATAGAGTGAATAGTCTCCTATTACTCGTTCTCTGTTCCTCTGCTGATGCAGTGTTTCTTCATGAGCTCAGGGTTCAGAAACTACAAAAGTTCTCATGCCTCTGTCTTCTCTTGGATATGGTGTTACAGGCATTTGCAAGGCAAAGTTAATGGTTCCTTATGCCAGTGATGGGATCTGAACTCTAGTCCTCACGATTTTGGAGGCAGGTGCTCTTAAATGGTGAACCATCTCTCCAGTCTCAAGTACTATGCATCGTTAAGGGAATATTCATCTTAAAGATAAACAACTAAGTAATTTAAAATCAAAACCATGTTTATAATCTTGCTTTTTACTCACTGCAGTTTGGTAATACAAGAGTGACTAATATATTTGAAAATGAATTGCACACATAAGGACAGCTGTTGAGATTAACCAATGGATACACATGCTGTGATTTAGTCCAGGATTATATAGGTGGTTTTCAGAAAGATTTCATGTAAATTGAAATAAAAATGATTGTGAAGGAAAAAAGAATTTAGAAGAAGGGAGAAAATGATATATAAAAGGAAAAAAAAAGCTATAGGAGAGAGAAGAAAATGAGAACAGGACCAGGGAATGATGTGAGATTCCCCTCTGATTGCAGTGAATACCACTGATGAATAAAGAAACTCCCTTGGCCTGTTGTTAGGGCAGAGTAGAGCTAGGTGGGGAAAACTGAATTGAATGCTGGGAGAAAGGAGGCGGAGCCAGGGAGAAGCCATGTAGCCCTGCTGGGACATAAGCTGGAACTTTACCCAGTGAGCCACAGCCTCTTGGTGATACACATATTACTAGAATTGGGTTAAATTAAGATGTAAAATTAGCCAATAAGAAGCTAGAGCTAATGGGCTAAGCAGTGATTTAATTAATATAGATTCTGTGTGGTTATTTTGGGGCTGAGCAGCAGGGAACACACAAGAAAATTCCTACAATAAGGGAGCAAAGAGTGACTGGGTGATCAGGTGGTAGAGCAGATGAAGGTATTTAAATTTAAAGGACTCTTGGATGTGTATGCCATCCAACTAGACAAGGGGCAGAAATGCAATTACACTTCAGTTTCTCTTGCCTCTCAGCCATCTAACAACAGTCTTCTTGAAATGCATGGTTTCTACCTCTACAATCAGAGTTTATAAACAGTAATGAGTGGTTTTACTTTCCAGGTATCTTACTGAGGATACATATAGAGTTGATTCTATGTATTTGGGCAAGAACATTGGACTATTACAGTCTATACTCACTTCCTCTAAGTGAGCCAAGTGCTTTATAGAATGTTTTCATCATGTGGACATATTTTACCTTCCAGATACATAAAGAAAGCAGAGGCAAATTCAAAGTTAGAAAGGACATGTTTACTGCCTGTTTGATGAGTGCTTACTTTAAAACAAATACAATCAAAAGCCATGATTCAGTTCCAATTTAGGTCTGTGAATAGTTCTAATGGGTATTATCACCAAGAAAAAGGAAAAGTTCATACACATCCTATGAAAGTAACCTGAGATAAGACTGAGTCTTTAGTGCCATCTCAGGGTCGGAACCAGGGACAGGACTCATAATCTAGCAAACAGGCCATCCATGTGTGCTCAGTGAAATAGGAGAGAATGAATGAATGAATGTTTTGAGGAACTGGGGAGGAGATAAACAAACATCACATGCAAATTAACAGAAAAGAAAGCTTACAATCTTCTGGGTAATGGATGGCTGAGATGGCAAGCTCAGTTCAGGTGACTATGATTTCAGATGAAGGGAGAGAGAAAACATAGTAGTGTCTCTACCCATGACATGCGAGATCTTTTTCATTAATCTACTTTGCTCAAGGCCAGAAGTTCTAGTTATCTCTGCTTTGACTGTTTGTTAACTACAAATGGTAAATATTTTACCTAGCTCTTCTTAAAGTCAAGATTCTGCAGCACACACATACACACACTTACTCTCTTTATCTCTCTCTATCACACACACACACACACACACACACACACACACACACACACAGAAACACCTAGACACATACACACAGAGACAAACACACATGCACCATGACACTTCTGACAACTTAGGTATGCAATTATAATCCAAAACTTAAATTACTTCCCACTTAGCCCTAACATATGTATAAATGACCCATTCTAATTTCAGGGGTTCTAAAGGCTCAGAACATTTTTCTATTGTTCTACTTAATGAACGTAGCAATATAATGCATGTAAACTCAGTCATTAGTAAATTTTCCACCACCACCTTTCTTTGTTTACAAAGATATTTATTTAATGTCTTTGCCTGCAAGACAAGGAGAAGCAGAAGAGTCCACGTCTTACACTGTGATGGTCTTCCTAACAGAAAGCATTCTGAGATGTCTCATTTCTGAGATGCCCCGCAAGATATTCTTGTTAGTGGGCGATGCTTATGAACTTATGCTTTCATCTCTCCTTCATTGATGCACACGTTCAGTCATGCATCTGCCTTTATTTTTCATTCTAAAACCCATGAACAAGAGAGTTGTTTTTATTTTTCCTCTCTAGCATTTAGAAGTATTGATCCTCTTAATTTTATCCACATGCAGTAAAATTTCACACATCTTAATTTGTACTTTCAGTGAATGATGATATCAGACATTTTTTCCAGGTACACTTAGCCAACTATATTGGATATAGTAATTTTGCCTATGACTCATCTCCCAGGTGAAACTTCTCAGCATGCATTTTACCAGAAGGAGTACTATCATCTATGATGTGTCAGGTCTTAATGATGCTCAGAAACTATATTGCTTATTTGTAACTACATTGCCTTTAATTGTTCAATAATATTTATAGCAGAAAAACTACCTCCACGTCATAAATTCTACCCAAATTTTTGTTGTGTAATAAATCTTTTAAGGAGATAGTTAAACTATACAGCTTATTTTAAGAGCTTGAAATGTGTGAAAGAAAGCAACTTAGAAGACGTTTGGATTTTATCCCCCTAAGAGCTTGATTTACTATAGGCAAAAGTTGGGCACTATTTATGCCTTGTTTTAAAAATATGATAAGGTCCCTTTCAAGCCAGGAAGATGCCAGTTCCTTGAATTGCTGTTTACAAGAGGAAAGCAACAATTTGGTTCAAGTCCTTGCTTTGCTAGATGTGGACAGCTTTGGGGGAAAGACAGTGAAACAGCAAGAACTTTACTTTCCTCTCTTTAGTAGACTGTAAATATTGCCAGCCCTGCTAACTCTGCTGAGTTTCAGGGAAGATCAAATGACTCGAGGGATATTAAAACAATGTAAAGACTCTAAAGTGCAGCTCATAAAAGATAAATCAGTATCTAAGCATAAGGCAAAAAAATATTCAATCTTGCAAGTTTTCCAAGCAACACAAATCAAAACAGAGGTAACATTTCAGTTGCTTTGCCAGCAGCCAAATAGATTAGTGCAGTGCTTCTGAAAGCAAACATGGTGATATATTTCAATTGTCCAAAAGCTGTTTATCCTCCTTGAATTGGTAATGATACAAATGGATAATGCACATTTTTACTAACACTTATCAAAGTCTCCTGTCTCTTTGGCATTGCATTTAGCACTTTACACAATTTAACTCATTCAGAATTTCTCCTCAAAGTACAAATCAAAGTGAAACCTGGTCAGACAATTAGCATTATCAGAGTGTGTTACCAATGAGCAGATAGTCATGGAGATGCAAAACCACTTGCTTCATGTTTCATGACTGGTATCAGGCAGGAACCAAACCTGTTGTGAGATGTCTGGGCTTCAGAATCCTCATTCTTTACTTTAATTTCGGCTTCTAAAAATGAACACAAGAAATCTGTCCCCTGGACAGAAGAGGGATGAGGTCTTAAGTTATTTTTCAATTTTTTTAATATAAAAACTCACTAACTAGTAGCAAAGCAGAAAGTCTGCAAGTCGTGAAAAACCGAAGCATAGGACTTTATCCAAAAATCTAATAACTAACAATAGGTAAAGTGCTTATGATATATTAGGACAACAGGTAGACTGTTTATGATATGTAAGGTTACATGAAAAACTATTAAAAGGTACATTGAACTGGATTGGTGGCCCATACCTGTAATGTCATTTCTTGGGAAGGAAGGTGATTGCAAGTTTGAGGCCAACCTGGATGATTTAGCAAATTGAAAAAGCAGCTTGGGGTATTCATGCTGTCAATTTTTTAAAAAGTGTATATATNTATATATTCATTATAACTTCCATTAGGCTACTGCGGGTTTCCTAGAGCTTCAGTCCTTGCTAACACTGTAAGTTTTCCACAGGATTTTGGGCATGCATCTACCTAGGAATGACAAGCCAGGACCAAAAGCCTCAGCACACCATGAGAGAGGCAGGTTTGTTCAGTGTATAAGTAGCAAAACACACAGTGTGGCATCGAAATTAGACAACATTGAAGAGCAAACCATCCTCAGGGCTGTGTCAAGGGGCGGGCAGTTGTGGAGCACACTGCTGGAACGGACGGCATTTGCAATCTATCTCTATCAGAGAGGTGATACTTGGGTTTCAGAGACAGCCATTTATTCCTCTTTGGTCACATTTGCTTGTTAGTCAGTCACGAGTGATAGACAAACACCGTGATTAAGTCTTTAGCACCAAACTCCTTTCAGAAACTGGAGTTAAAGGAAGAGTGTAAAGTAACAATACTGCTTCATTTCTTTCTGTTTTCCTCTTCCTATCTTACCCATTGCATTGAAATCTTTCATGCCAGGAAGATTTACTTTACAGCTTGGAAAATAAGGTCTCTTACAATAATTTAATAATTGCCTCTTTAAACCATATAGTTACTTGGGATTGAAGGTATGATTGAAACTGGGGACAGTCAGGGGATATAAGTGCCTGGTTTCTTTAAGCTCAGAGTTTAGTGTTATTTAGCAAGTTCTCTGAATTGAGATTTGCATCCAAGAGGGAGAAAGTCTGGCAGGAGATTTCTTAGTACTCAAATAATTAATACAACTCTCAAGAAATTTCTGAAATTGACTAGCTTCAAAAGTTTACTTCCTCCCTAAGGTCAGATAAGTAAGGAGAAACAAAATTGAATTGGCCATGACCCTGTAAGCAATACCTCACCAAAACTTCTATAAGTAACCTCTGAGGACCAGGAGATCCAAAGCCCTCTGAGCATCTGATCGCTTCCATGGATTGCCTGTTCCTACAAAGAGGTTGACAATGTTAAAAGTAGCTCTAACAAGTTTGTATCTGGGTGTTTATATTGGTTGATATTTATATTTATCTTGTGAGCACAGCTTTATTCTCTATAAAATGCATATGATGTTGCATAGACTGTAAAATCCTAAAATGCTTTTAGTGTCCATATTTCTCCCTGAGGACAGGAAGGGGGTACATGACAACCTGTATTACCAGAAGCTCTTCCTGAGAAAGGCTACATTCCATTCCAACTAGCTTAATGTCACTTGGTACGTTATTCAATAGCCCTTTCTTCTGACTACAAAATGACTCAAAGTATACAATTTATAACTCTTAGGCTGCTCATAAGAGGCGCTTTGTTTACAGACTGTTGCTAGGAGATTCATGGACATTAAGCCCCTAGGCCAAGAATTCCTTTTCATTAACACCCTAGCCTGACAGACTTTCCAAATATGGAAGAAGCTGTAATTCCTGAATTTAAAGACATTGCATGCTAGAGTTTATGAAAAAAAAACATAATTCATCTCAAGTATGTTTCCTAGCACTAACAAAAGCAGTTTTGCTTGGATGGTCCTTTGCTCCTATAGTTTTAGCAAAGAGTCCTTTCACTGCTGGATTCTACACAGAATTAAATACAGTACCTCTGGATGCTTTGAAGTACAATGTGGCCAAAGGAATTTGGAGGCAGCAACATGAATCAAAATGACACCATACAATGACCCCTTTTCAGGCTGTTTGGTGCTGGTTGAAGAAAACAGAACTTATTTACTCTTTGAGAATCCATTTATAACTATCTATTTGCATATAATCAAAGACAGCTAGCTCCACCTTGAGCATCTAGGGAAGTGATGCTCTAAGTTCAGAGACATGCTACTGTTTTTTAATGAAGATAATGGCCCACTCTACTCTTTCTTTCTTACCTCAGTTCTACTTTGCTTGGTTTCACATTCTCCTATTTTAATACAGTACTGAGTTATATTTGCCCATGAGATTTTTTTTATCTTTTTTCCATTTTTTTCTATTTTTCTATTTTGGATTCTCAGCTCAACTCTTTTGGGAAGGGTAGATATAAAAGAACACAAAAGAAGAAGAGATGCAAAAATATATAAGCAAAAGACATTGCCATTTTTAAAGCCAGTGTGATACAGTTTAAGATCTAATCTTCAAAGTTGAATCTATTAAGGTTTCAGAAAGTAAATTAAATACGAAAGATTTATGCATACTCAACTCGAGTCGCGATAGTCTCCTTTCCCAGCCTCTACAAAGACAGTGAGAAATGAATGGCTGAGGAGATGCATGAACATGAGAGTTGGCATATTCCCCTGAAAAAGTTCTGAACCCTTAACTTCACCTAAAAAGACATGTGAAGGTTTTGAAGTGTTGAAAACCAGAGTGGGGCCTGGTAAGATGGAATCTGGAATCCAGAACTGAGTACTCACACAAGGAATCCAGCTATCATGACTCCATTACCAAGCTTAGAAATAGATAAGCAAGATCTAGAGTCTGGTTGGTAGATAGAAAGAAATCGTGAGAAGACTCCAGTCTCCAGAGGAAAGAGGGAATGCAGAGAGAGGCTATTTTTTTCTTATGGAGCACTGAAATTAAGATATGAGAAGCAAAAGCAATGTATGGAAAGGAACCCAAAGTTGTATTTCATGCACCTATAATCATATTGATAGAGACTCATTGCTGATGCTCGGGGATAATTGGTAAGGACTCATGAATGACTGCATTTATGCCAGCTCCTCTTCTTTCTGATCCATCCATGGAATGCCTGACCATGGGCACAGCTGGTAATATGCTACTACAGGAAGAGGTTGATTGTAAAATATTATTTTAAGGTGTGTTAGTTTTGTTTATGCTCTGGAATATTTGTTTAATGATGCAAAGATGTGTTTGATTAAATAAAATTCACCTTCAGGCAGGAAGCTGAATCAACAACTAGCTGACAGGATGTGGTAGGGAGGAGCCTAGTGGAGAAGGATTTTAAGGAGAGGCGAAAAGCCACACAACTTTGAGAGAGATATGAGAAGGAGAGAAAGTGAGTCACTATTTGACCTCTTTGAGGAGCAGAATTCCTCCTCAATCTTTGAATCTTGAGTTCTTTAGAGGGACAGGGATTTAGATAAGTTCCCTTTAATTGACATTTTTTTCTTAAACTCCTTTAAAAAACTTTATTGTCATTAAAATAATATAAGGAAATACATCTTAATATATAAATGGATGAAAATTAAAGGTATGCAATTAGCACAGGAAACAGGCTGGGGAGATAGCTCAGTAGGCAGTGACTGCTGCAAGCATGAAGACCTGAATTCAGATCTCCAACATTTAGGTGGAAAAAATATTGGTGTGTTTGCATGAAGGTCTGCCACACAAGCACTTGGGAGGCAGAGACAAAGAAATCCTCTGAGTTCACTACAGATGGTGAAGCCAGTCAGCACATGCAAGGCTCATTGAGTGACTCTGTCTCCAAAAAATTAGGAGGATAGTCTTTGAGGAAGGTACGCGCCATTGCTGTTTTGCTTCTACAAACATGCAACACATGTATACATACATCCCGTCCAACCAAAGAATTGCCATAGTGTGTAATATGATTTAGTGCAAAAACTAAATTATGATTCTGGATATTTAGTATTTGTGGGAATCCAGTCTAGAGACATATTCATCTTTTATGTATACACATAATGCTTTCTCAGTATTCAATGTTTCACAAGGACTTAGTGATTTTTCTAAGACTGTTGAGGATTTCTTATGTGACGTTCATCGCATTTTGATTTAAGAGTAATGGAATGCTAAGACAACTGCCACCTTGTCTGTCAAAACCACACAGGCAGTCAACCAAGCAATTGCTGTAAAATGCTACACCAAGTGGAAAATTATGTCTTAATATTTATGTGAGGGTCAAAGATATTTACTCCTTAATATTTGCCATTAAGTAAATAAACAAATACAAAAATCAAAACAATCTGACATGCTTCCAGTTTTCACAGAAGTAGAAGGTAGATAGGTATAAGATTTAAGTAACAGCAACAAATAGACTTTCAACCAAACTATTGCTTAGAGATGAGTCAAGTGATTAAAATATATCAAAGAGTCACATTAACATACTATCCTAAAATGAATGAACTTAAAGATTAACTCATAGTTTATCTATATCAAGTGTCTGCTGAAGAAATCAGGGAGGAGAAAAATGTGTTTCTATTGGGTTTTGTCAAATGACTTCAAAAAGTGTTCGTGAAACATTAAAGAGTTAGTCAAACAATTTTTTTATTGTGAGACTAGAAAGCACAAGCAACAAAGAAAATAAGTCGCTATAAGGTGCGGAGAGAAGGTTCTTTCCACTTATTTATCCTTTGTTATATCCAAAGGAAAACAAATCTCTGACAGTCAAATTGGCCTTTCACAGGGTGATGGATTCCTAAATGCTGAGTTGCTTCCTTTTGGTGAGAAGGTAATGCTGATGAATCAGTGTCCACAAATGGCACCTGTCAGGGCAGTAATGTTAGTGAGACAAATGTTCTGTATGAGCCCCCAGACAAAACAGATGAATACGCTTTTATGGCTGCCACAGGAAAACAGATTCAGATTTCCGAACCTTGTACTGAATGGAAAGGGTACATTTGAGGGAGACCTTGAAAATATACCACTTCTCGGTTAAAAGGGGGGAAAATCAGGAAAAGGAGTCTGGCTAGTTCAGTGTCAATGTCTGAATACACACTCTACTATGGTGCTGGACTTCCTTTGTCATTGAGTCTTCTATTCCCTCAGAGCTTAGCATGGCCTCATGCCTGTCTGAAAATACTTTCACACATCATTACTGCATCATGTAATGTGCACCCCATGAAATGTTGCTGTCTATATCTTCATACTTATTCAGATTTGTGGTTTTATTTCCCCTTAGACTTTCTCTTCTTCAGAACTCATATAAATAGGATAACTGAATTCTTCACAGGCAATTGCATTCAGCCAGAATGGTGAGTAATTGTTAGCCATACTGAATTAGGACCATGTGCTCACGTCAGTTCAGATTTAACACTTCAACTATGTAATTTAATCGCCAACACAGATTCAGAAGCTTTGCTTCCTGCCTCATTTCATGCGTGAAGAATGACCTTGAAAAGTTAAGCGATATTGTCCAAGTTTTCATGGGTAAACTCATAGATAGGCCTTGATGTCAGACCCTAGCTCATTGATTCTAAAATTATTAACTGTATGGGTATAACCATTTTTCAAATTGGAAATTGCCATTGTTTGTTTCCTGGTACATCATTTCATTTTCCTTCTCTTCTTAGCATTCCCAAAGAACTGATTAAGACATATGATCCTTGTCAAATTATCTAGTAGATTCTACTTCCTAGTGTATGGCTCTAACACGGTCTCCATGGAATGATGTACCCTTAGTATGAAATATCACAAATGACATTGAGTCCTATCATATGGGATCTCTGTCATCTATGAAAACTTGGGCTGTTTAGCATGCATTCCCTTCCAGGATGTCAGCTGATGTACAAAATCATTTGCTACCGATGTTTGACTTGCAGCAAAGGAAATAATTTCAAGCGATGTTCAGAGAAAGATAGTTAGATTTTGGAGTTAGAAATATCATGAGTGAGCATACAAGAGCTTTGGAATATGTAAAGATATGGAGCAATGAAGAAATATTGCTTGTCATACAGATATGTCAAATGGATGTTAGTAATTTATGGGACAGGCGGTTAGATATTTTCTCAGGATATTAGCTTTAAGAATGTCTGTACCCCAGAATCCTCACTAATTATTCAGGGACAAAGATTATTCTCTATTTCTTAAAATCTTTGACAATTATTTTTCCTTTCAAAGCCCTTTTACTTTTATGTGACCTGGAAGCTTTTGGTATAGCATTAGAAAAGCAATCTGCTTTTCTTCATATACTATGGGTCTTACTGTTCATTACTAAAGTACACGAGATGTCAGATTCCATGTTGGTTTGCTCAGAACTAATATAGAAACATAACTTCTTATGGCTTGAGAGGCTACACAGTACAAAAGAAAAGAAAACTATTTTAAGCTTGTTCACTTTCTTAATTTTAGATGATTCAATTTGTCATCAGAGCACATTCACAGGAAAGGATTAAGGAAGCTGAATTTTTTGTTTGTTTGTTTTGTTTTCGCAGTCCTCCTGCAGAAATACCCACTGTCTCCAGGCTGTCAGTTTACAGTGTAAAACTGATAGTTCTATGGTCTCCTCATATGGCTGCTTCTTTCTGACACATTCATTCTCTTTGCCATCTCAAAACTCAGCATTTGGCAGCTTTCATTCCTATCTTCCATATGCTAAAGCCCACCAATGCCTCTTCCTCCTGTCCATGTCCTTGATTAAATTTGGCTTGTTATCACAGCTTTAAGGACTTGCCTCTAACCTGTTATCATTATTTTCTACCAAAGCAACATAAGAGCTCAGCCAGGCTTAGAAAAGAAAAGGGTAGGGAAGAAAAAAATCACAAAATACTAATGGCACCAGGCATATCTTGTATATTTATATCTATAAGCTTGAAGAAAAAAAACAATAGTAACAGTATTTGTTATCTGTCAAAGGACTATCTTACTATCAGGGATAGTTTAAATAATGGTTTGAGGATTAACCTTGATTGTCAATATTACAGGTAGATTCTGGAATTTACTAGGGAATATGCTTCTGATGTGTCTGTGAGGGTGATTTCTAGGAATTTGCTAACGGGGAGACCCACCATCACATTTTTGGCACCTTCCAAGGAGATGACCAGATAGAAGGAGGTTAAAGGAAAAAGCAGTGCTGTCTGCTATTGTTTCTTTCTGAGTGAAGGCTTCTAAGCTGTTGCTGCTGTTGGTGATGGTGGTGCTGCTGCTGTTGCTGCTGCTGTCGACGCTGCTGTTGCTGTTNCGCTGCCACCGTTGCTGCTACTGCTGCTGCTGCTGCCATCCTTGATGGACCTTAGATTCCAGCATGTTTGAACTTCCACATAATCTGAAGACTAACAACTCTCTAGGACTGTTCCAGGCTTTCCACGTACCCAGACTGAGACTACTGAGGTACCCTGCTAAGCAGCTACCAGATTCTGATGTCTGTGAGTGCAGGAGGTCACTCTTAGATTACTTAGCCTCTATTGAGTAAGCCATTCTAATAAACTCAATTTGTGCATAATTATGATTTTATATATAAGTATAATTTTAGAAATATTATGTAATTGGTTTTCCCTAGAGAAATCATTGCCTAGTAAAAAGAATGTATGAAGAGAAAATGGAGAATAATTTTAGATCATCTGTAATTTAGTAAATGTGACTCTGCAAAGAGTATGATGGAAAGAGACAATAGTTTTCCCATTTCTGGGGTAGATTGGCCATACATGCATACATACATGTGTGCATGTGTGGATGTATGTATGTATGTATACATAATGCTATTCTCTGTACTCAGATCTGAGATATGGTTCTCCAGAGAAAATTCAGGGTTAGAGCACGCAGAAGGACAAGTCTTGAACTCAGACAGGAACATGGCTAAGTTACATTTTGACAACCCAGTCCACCTCCAGCCATTCTACAGAACACTGGATGTCAGCGACACTCTGGAAACTGTCATCCATCATCTGCGTACTGTCGTACACTTGAGTGTTCTCTGTCTTACAGACAAATTATCCAGATGTCAAACTAATTTCTTCAGTTTCCACTTGAAAGCTTTGTGTCACCTAGGTCTAGTCAACATTGAATCAATTTTATTCACTTTTTCTCCATCTATACAAAGACCATGTTTCTGAGAGCACTGTGCTGCTATATATTGTGTTCTGAACAGAGCATTCTAGTTAACCATGATGCCTCCAATATATGTGTCCTTGTGATTTTTCAGCAATATTTTTATTATTGTCTCTTTAACATATATCTTCTTTTTCACAGAAACCTCCTTGTGAGAAAGTGAGCTCTTAAGTATTTTCAAATCTTTCATGGTATCTTAAGTACTATGTACCATATATTTTCTACCTAATTAATAGTTACTTAATGAACAGGTAAAGCTACAACATTAAAGTGATTAAAATATATAGAGTTAGATAGCAAAGAAAAACTAAGTAAGACTTGTATCTAAGGTGATTTCAACATGATATATGAGAAAGAGATAGTCTGAACACGTGTCTGTGTGTGAATGCCTGTGTGAGTGTGTGTACTCCATTGATTTTGTGCATGTAAAGGCCAGAGAACAACCTTAGCTTTTATTCCCCTTTAGTCACAGTCCTCCTTATATTTTGAGACACAGCCTCTCACCGGACTGGGGTTCAACCATTAGGACAGGATGACTGGTCAATGAACCTGAAAATACTGTCTCTGCCTCTCCAGTGCTGGGATTCAAGTGCATGTTACCATAGCTTTTTTGTTTTTTTCCATAATATGAGTTCTCGCAATTGAACTTTGGTACCTGTGCATGTATGGGAAGGATTTTAGTGCCTGAGCTTTCCCTCTGCCCTTGCCCTCAGTATGTGTGATCATATTGAGTACACACTGTAGGGTGTTGGGATACATGAAAGTCACTACTCCATATGTTGAGGGTGACTGCAGAGTAGAGGTAGGCTCTACTCAACCTTTCACAGCTATTCAGTGCTCAAGTTAAAGATCAGATATAAAATTAAACATGAATCAATATCAAATTCAATCAAACAGAACAATATTTACTCTTCTTTTGACAGTTACTCATTCATTCTCCCTCGACATACAGTCTCCTCAAACACAAAAGTATCTCATTAACCATTTTGGCTATTTAATTGTATTCTCAGAGTTGCAAAAACCCTCTTGCTACAGAATGATGTCATGTTATTTATTATCAGTGACTTTTCACCAAATTTTCTACTTACCAATTGGTTGTTGTCTAATCCATTTACAGATGCTGATTCAAGCATTATTCTCTCAGGGAAGTCATTGGATAAAAGCTTATGCCTTCAACACAACTGAAATTCGTTTGTTATATATCCCTGTAATCCAAACTCACACCTTCTACTTCATATGACAAATTCACTGGAGCAATGTCCATGACCCTTTGCCTACTCCAGTACTACATTCTAAGCCTCGTATAAGCAGAGGTTAAGACTGCCTAGAATAGTGCTCAGCAGAAAAGAGGTTACATAATAAATGTCTGCAAACAACTAAATGAACTAAAGTCTGCTTCCCTCTTTATCTATTTACAAACACACTTTTCATTGGCAAGAAATTCACAAAAGATTTCTATGAGAGGCTGTGAATATTTTAAGCATAAATTAAATAGCAAATGACTTTTTCACTTATGCATTAAGTGAAAACAATTAAGAATGTTCATTATTATAAACTCAAGCATTCTGTAAACTTGATCAGATATACTATAGATAATAACAGTTGCCACTGTTTCTAATTTGGGAAGTCTTAGGGGCTTTTGTTTTTGTGAAAATGACTCTGTTCTCCTGGCTAGAACATGAACAAATGTGTATTAACAGGAGTATTTGAAGGAACAAGGTTCCAGGTATCAGTGGGAATGCCAATTACAGTGATATTGAGAGGAAAAAAGGGATACATTCTTGTCTCTATTTCCCTTGACCTGGAAGAGTTATGCTCCTCTTCTATTTCTTGAACAATCTAGTAAAATTCAATTTACTTTTTCAATTTGTCTCCAGCCAGGCTTCCTTCTGTCATCTATACAGACATGTCAATGCTGGCCATGTAAAGTCACAGGAAGAGGACAATGGGAATTAAATTACCTGTGCACTTGCGATCTGTGTCTTCTTTTTTGGACCCACTAATTGTCAACTTGCAGTTGAAGTTTTCTTCCCAGTATTCAGCAAACCATACATTTCTCCGGTTGTTTTCAAGTGTGCGGGATGTGAAGTAAGCATCAAACCCTAAACAGAGTTAAAAGAGAAGGTCAGAATTCATAGAGATCACTGCTACCATATGAAGAATAAATTAAAGAAAAAAAAGGACCAGTGATATGCTGTAGACTAGAAGATTTATTTATTTATGTAAATCAATATAATAGATAAATGAAGATCAAATACACATGCAGACACACTAATATAATATATACATATATATGTGCATGTGTGTAGTGATAGGTGCGGCAGGCTGCTTTTTGTCCCTCGTGGCTCCCTCATGGCTAGCTTAGCCCCGGAAATAACAACACACAAATTATATTCA
>LOEQ01000871.1:697486-726054 GCA_001685075.1 Bramus lutescens
ATTAACCAATGAAAGTAACACATAGACAGATGACCCTCCTACATCACAGGAGTGTCAGAAGAAAAGTCTTTCCTCTACTGATTCCTGTGCTCATGTGTACATAACCACACCTCTAACACACGTGCACACACACACACACACACACACACTTTAAAACAATAATAAAAATGAATCAGGCATCTACCTGTTTTTCTTCCTTATGTCTTTGGAACTTGAACACCCACTCATTACAGGCTGCTATTCTTTGTTAAATATCCAGAAAGAAAAAATCCAACTACAAGTTTCCAGACTGGAGCTTTGCTCAAAAAAAATGAGCTAGATAATTTTATAAACAACTACGTATGTAGTCTCACAGAGTGCCTCTGAAACAAGATCTGCCTTCCACAAAAAGTGGCCTTCAGATATTTAGACACATGTTAACTAAGATCTGAGATCTATGGATGCCTCCCTGAGGATGGTCTTTCAAAAACCTACAAACAAGCATTAGGTATGTGCAGGACATCTTTGTCTAGAATAGCAGTTCATGTCCCTGTACACGCTCTTGGATAATATGTGACATTTGTAAAAAAAAAAATCACCTATGTCTTGAATCTAAACCACACCAACTAAATTAGAGGACCTGCTGGTGGTTCAAATGCATGAGCCTTTTACTTCCCAGGTGGTGTAGGTACACAGGCAGACTTAACAATCCAATACTCTAGAAGATAACACAATTTAAGCCACTCAAGCATCGTTTATACATAGTCCTGGAAGACCTGCAAAAGTCTACCAGAGATATAGAAGATAAAATCTTTTAATTCAAACATATGATCCTTTATGCACATATAAGTATTATATATCATGATTATGATATCAAGTAATACACATGGATGATAAAGGTTTGTCATAGTAGTTGTATTTTGACATAGGGTTTTTAAAATGTTATTCACTATATAAAAATTTGCCAAGATTGTTATCAATAAGATATTGTTGTTTGGAAAATATACATGTTTGTTCAAGGCAGATTTTATCTTAATGACCAAGCATTAATTTTTTTGTGTGTGATAGCTTGTGTGAAGACTTATATAATTTTATTCTTAATCTTTAAGCACATTTTAAGAATCATATAAAATTATCATGATTGGTTTATCTGTGCAAATTCTCTAGCAAATATAAACTAACAAGATAATGAATCTTAAATAGAAAATTATTGATCATTTGAGCATATAGGATATACCTATTTTTCCAAGAGAAAAAACAACACATCAAAGGTCAGAGAATAATTCTACATGCTAGAACTACACATTTTATTTTTAATAACAGTACAAGAACAATTTTGCCTGGTTATCGTTTTCATTTTGCACTCCACTCTAAAAATGTCTCAGCAGCCAGAAGATTTTTTTGTAAGCCGAATATCTAAACTTATATAATCAAACATCTATAACAACCTAGGAAGTTTATCCAAAATTATATTTCATTTTCTTTCTGATCACAGATTCTCCCAAGGCCTAATAGTTGAGGGAGGAAAACTAACAATAACATTTTGAAAGGAGGACTTGTCACATGCATATCTAAAAAGGAACACTTGAAGGAAAACCGAACACTCCTTGTAGCACTGGGCATAAATATATGATCATTCAATATAAGAAATTTTGGTCAAGGAGTTCCCAGGGGTACCCAAAGCAACACTGGCTATTATCATTGCTCTTAGTGGCCCAGTCTAACTAGAGGATAAGACTCTATTACTGAAGATCAAACACTTCAGTTGCACAACATAAAGAAGTCAATCTTAAACTGACCAGGAAATTCTCCCTCTGTTGTCTAGTATTCCTCATGCTGGGGGAAAAAGGCACTGCCAGTGTTACCCATTACTGGATCCTGCATGATACAATATCAACCTATCAGACAGATGTGCCCACTAGTATAATGCCTGCAAGAGTGTTTATGGGAATAACGAATTGTTTTCTTGATAGGATTTGAGGCCTGGTCAATGGAGGACAATTCAAACTTGATACTATCAGTGTCTTCAAAGTCTATTGGTTAGAAAGTCAAAGGCCGCTTTCCTGCAAAAGACTTTCACAAGTTCAAGCCAATTAAAATTTCCTTCACAGAAGAAGTAGGGATTCCTGAGACCTATTTTTCTCTCTGTACTTCAGTGAGCAATGGCATGGCCTTGGTGCCCAAACAATATGGTAATATTCAATAATAAGTTCTTGCCTCAGATGTCGCATTCCTCACAACAAATGATGGGAATTATTGTTCAGTCTACAGTACTACTGATAGTTTTCTTTCCCCCTGTGGAGCATGCAGAAGCCAGACAAAAGTATAGTGGCAGTCACAGGCATAGGCTGTATCTGTGACTACTACCTAGGTCAGTGGTATAATCCAGAGGAAACACATCTCCTTTTGAATCAGCACAGGTGGCTTCTTTGTCACACAAATTTCAAGCATGTTCTTGTAAATAACCAGAAAATAGCTTGATAGAGTAGTTCATTGCAGCGGGGATTAATTAAATGAAGAGACATTATGTTAGAGGGATTCTGAAAGCAAGATGCATATTCCCTGTTGCTGAGAGATGTTCAGTATTTGGGAATAGGTAAGAAAATACAAATAATCACTATAATGGTCATTCTGAACAATGTTTACTGAAAGTGTTTTAAATAAGTTCACTATAATAAAATCATAAAATTCAGTATTATAATTCTTACCAACATCATAGTAGTTAGTTATGATTATTGTTGCTATTTAGGGAATGAGTACATGACAACTCATGAAAGAATGATCCTAGGAGTACTGGGAGAAAATGCACTTGTAGCATTGGGAGGGGACTTCATATCTGTTGAGTGACATGATTATAGAAAACTAATTTTTATTGTTTTGTGTAACATTTTCAGTACTATGAAAGCATTATGCCTAGTCTTAGATCAGTATATTATGATTCTATCAGGAAGTGTATTTCCCCTTAAGTTTATCATATGGAAATTATGGTCAAGGTTAAGAAAGATGGCTCCGCAGTTAGAATCACACACTGAGGTGTCAAAATATCAGAGCACTCACATTGGTTGTTCTCAAGAACCGAAACTCCTGTTCCAGGAGATCCCATGCCCAGAACACTGCAGACATCTGCCCTCACACAGGCACACAAAAAATAAATCTTTAGAAGATAAAATGATGCGCAAAAGTTTTAATTCTAGTCTGTTTACTTTAAAGACCACACTATTAATTTCTCATATGCAAAGTACTATAGATAAAAAATTATCGCAAAGCTTTAATAAAATAATAATTTAATAGCTACTGAATCTTATTTCTATGTTAAATATTTGTCTGTGATAATGCATTCTGATAGCTACAAAGTAGATGCTAATATTATTTCTATATATTATAGATAAGTTAAAAGAGATACATATAGCACAGGTCATATGTCCAGGACTGAAGATTATATTTCATCCCAATCCTGTGCCTATAAAGATGGAGCTGATAGTTCTGATCACCCTTTCAATCTTAGCAGCAGCTGATGATGCTACAAGCGAAGCAAGCTGAGTCACAGAAATATTGACAGGAACAGAGTGAAAATGGGGGCCTGAAAGGGAAGCTACATTAAAACGTGGCTGTTCAATTATTTGGGAAACCCAGACGTTGATTCAAGAAGAGCTAAAGTGAATAGAAATAGAAAATGAGGTGATTTCTGAATCCCTGATCTTGAGGTGATCATCGAAGCACAATGGAAAATACTCTAAGTGTGAAGCTGTAGTTTCCCAAGCCAGACAAAAGTCTATGGCACTTGGCACTAAGGGAAAAGATGAAACCTTCAAGGGAAGTGTATTCAATGAGGACACAGTGTGTTGACGGTAGGAACCATGGCGAACATTCATATCCGAGCTTGTCAGCGTAGGGTTTGAGAGCGGGAGGCAGAGGACTAAACGCAATAGAAGTAATGTGAAGCATAGTTTTCATTTCATTTTATTTTTTTGAAAAAGAAACCAAGCAATCATTTTCATTTTACATACCAATCCCAGTTCCACTTCCTCTCCTCTCATTCCCTCCACACCACACCCCTCATCCACTTCTCAGAGACGGTAGAGCACTTCGCTTTAGGAAGGTCCAGGGCCCTCCCTATTACATCTAGGCTGAGCAGGCTATCCCTCCAAAGAGAATGAGTTCTAAAGAGTCAGTACAGGCAGTAGGGATAAATACTGGTGTCACGGCCAGTGACCCTGCAATTTGACCCAGCCATACAATTGTCACCCACATTCAGAGGATCTAGTTTGGTCCTATGCTGGCTCCTTCCCTGTCCAGCTGGAGTTGGTGAGCTCCCATTATGACCTCTTTGCTCATATTCTCACTCTTCCCACACTTCTTTTAATTGTCAACTTAACACAATATATGCTCACTTTCAAAGAAAATCTTGGTGAGAAATATTCTAGATTAGATTAGCCTATAGTCATCACTGTGGCTTATTATCTTGATTTCATGATTTGAGGTGAATGTGGGTGCCACTATTTTATTGGCTGGGCCCTAACTAAATGAAATGGAAAGAGAAAGTTGAGCACCAGTATGTATGCATTTATTGCTTTCTTCTGAATACAGATGGAATATGATCAGTTCTCAAATTTTTACTTCTGGGAGTTGCCCACTATGATGGACTATAACCTGAAATTGTGAGATATAATAAGCACTTTTTGACTTAAGTGTTTTGGTCACAGTACTTTGTCACAGCAATGGGAAACAAGAAGAATACATGTAAACGTGGTGTATTGGAGACTAGATTGGAGAATGTCATGACACAGTGATATCTGTGTTTCACCTCAAGGGAGTATGACCTTGAGTAGTCACACAGGGTCCCAGCTTAAAATGCTCACAGAACTTTCTTGAAAACTGCATTTTAAGTTAAATGTCCTTTCTTTTCTTTTCTTTTCTCAGTGGGTGGACGCACCCCTCGCGGTCTTGACTTCTCCTGGATATTGGAAGTTGACAAGATCAAAGATATATTTTTTTACTCAGTAGACAGAAAACACTGCAGAAAGCCATAACTGGTAAAGAAGAAAATGGGTGTCACTTGGGTATCCAGTCCCAGTATACACATCTATAATGCAACCTCAACACCTAAAGCTCAGGAAGCATCATAGAGGATGGGATGGAAAGATTTTAAGAGCCAGATGCTGCTATGAACATAGTTGAGCATGTGTCCCTGTGGTATGGTTAAGTGTCCTTTGGTTATATGCCCAAGAGTGGCAATGCTGGGTCCTGAGGTAGACTGATTCTGAATTTTCTGAGAAACCACCATATTGGGTTCCAAAGTCACTGTATAAGTTAACACTCCCACCAGCAATGGAGGAGTGTTCCCCTCACTCCACATCCTCTCCAGCATAGGTTGTCTTCAGTGTTTTTAATCTTATCCATTCTGACAGGCATAAGATGGTATCTCATCATTGAACCTTCATCCAATAACTGATGGAAACAGATGCAGAGGTCCACAATCAAGCAGAAGGCCAAGCTCTGGGAGTTCACTTGAAGTGATGGAGGAGAGATTATATGAGCAAAGGGGGGTCAAGATAATGGCTAGGGAAACCCACAGAGACAGCTGATATGAGTTCATGGGAGCTCATGGACTCTACACCAACAGCTGAGAAGCCTTTATGGAACTGAAAGAGGGCTTCTGCATGTGTGTGACAGTTGTGTAGCTTGTTTCATTTGTGGGACCCATGGCAGTGGGACCAGGATTTATCCCTGGTGCATATCTATGGTGGGATGACTTGTTAAGCCTTGATGCAGGGAGGGAGAGGCTTGGTCCTAACTCAACTTAATGTGCCTGTCTTTGTTGACTTCTTATGGGAGGTTTTACCCTTTCTGAGGAGTGGATGTGGGTGGGTTGGGGAGAGGTTGCGGGGAGCATGAGAGAGGGAGGGTGGGGGATTGTGGCTGGTATGTGAAATGAATTAAATAATAGCTATGAGATCTGCCTTCTAGATGTGACAAGGAAGCTATATATATATAAAATCTCAACAATATGGCTGCCTAAACAAAAATGTATCCAATGACAACAACAGTTGGCATGCCAATGTGAATGAGATAAATCTCACAAGTCTATAACTAGATGAAGAGCTCTAGATAATCAATGGCTGTTGAGAACAGGAGAGTCAGTCTTCCACAGAGATGAGCCTCCTAATAGTTTATAGAACCACAAGTGGTCAATCCTAAACATATATGCACACAAGCAACACACACACACACACACACACACACACACACACATATATATATATGGCTATGAATCTGAGAGGGAAAACAAAGCAGGGATGAGTTGGAAGAAGAAGAGTAAAGGATGGAAAGCACACATAAACATAGTACTTATACATGCAATCAATGGAAATATTATAATGAAAAGTATGAAGCAAAGAAAAATAAGATGTCCCCAATACATTTTAATTCAAAATGCAGGAGATGAAAATTTTCTGATTTGTGAGTAGGTAATTGATGAGGATTTAATAGTTCTTTTTCATGGCTAGTAAATACTTTTAGAAAACAAACACCCTTTAAGGAGCCATACATGTGTAATCCTAGCTCTTGGGAGGCTGACCCAGAAGGTTTACCGAGTACAAAGACAGCTTGAGATATATAGTAAAAGTGCGTCAAAATAATTAAATAGTAATTAATAAAATGCCAAGTAGGTAAAAGGGAATTTCACCTCACCTAGGTTGATATTTTTAGTTTGTATCATTACAGCTTTATTTGATTTCAACTTATAGAGAATATATTAAACTTAATATGTAATTATGATGAATTTTAAAGGGCAATTATTGATAAATTATTCATTTATACCAAAATCCAGGCTTGCTTAAGTCGCAGAGGCAACTATGACATAATATTGCCTCAAAATATTCTTCCAAAGGATGAAAATTATGGTTCAAAAGGAACCATGAAGTTTTGGTGCTCATTTCTTGCACCTAATGATGAGAAACTATAAGAAGCCTTGCTCTCTGTCACAGAACTGTTTAGTAGACACAGAAAAAGGAAATAATAAGTTCAAAACATTTTTAAATTGTAAATTTACTATCAGAACAAACCACCATTTTATTTGCTACATGGAACTCAGATGGGAGACAGAGAGTAAATGTAGCAGTAAAAATCTTATATTGACTCTATATTTCTTTGAAAAGTCATACACTTACAATTGGAGGAAGCATAAAATATCTTAAAATGGGAACCAAATTGCTGCTCAGGAAGGATAGAGTAAAAATGGGGATCATAACTTTGAATGGCTTCAAATTCATGTGCAGATCATTCACTCTATGAGCAAGCTTATTAGAAGGAAGAAATAGTCAAAAATCACTGGAAATCACAAGAGTCAAAATGATGCTATAAAATCTCAGACAGATGGATGCTTTTCCTTCCTTAAGAACGGAGAATAAAGAAAGATGAAATACAGAAAAAATCCTCAGTATTGTCTTTGAGAAAATTCCTGTGCATGATATAATTACATTGGTAGGTGATATTTTCACAAATACTCTCCAATGTACACACTACTGCACAGCAAGGCATGAGCAATGATATCTGTAGCATCATTGCTGGCAGAGCCATAACAGCAACAGCAACACTGTCTTCCATGAATGACAGAGAAGACAGACATACTACAGAGTGTTCATAGCCTGACATCCACCAGCAACTACAATGAATGAACTAATGTGGAATATGTCCCTTAAAATAACAACTCGTATCAATTCTAAATAATAACCAAAACCATACAAAATCTATGTTTATTCTACTTAAATAAAGTTTAAAGTTCAAAGTCTGACATTATTGTGTAATAGCATGGGTTATGAACAAAATATAAGTCTATAAGGATGACCATGGAACTGATGGCCACAGAAGCTGAGAGAGTTCATGGCCTTACAGAAACAAGGTGATAAACTTTATAAAGTTTGTCTTTCTGTGAAGGGAATAATGATCCCAATAGTGTACCTTTAACTTCATTTTTTCCTATTTACATGGGATAATGTTCCTTACATGGTTGGTTAGAAGACTTTTTAAACTAGTCAGGCAGAGTTGTATGTATCTAACCTTAACACACAAGACATTTGGTAGATTTACAACTGCTCAAACACTGGAGGTTCAGGAGATTGGGTCAATACAAAGCAAAAAAGGTGAAGAGGGTTAGAGGTCAGAGCACAGGCTTTGGAACTAGACACAGAACTGAAGCTACTAGTTACATCTCTACTATTCCCATAATCATCCAGAGGCCTTTATTAAAGGTGATCTTAATATTGTGATTTAGGTTTAGATCTTCTATTGCTAAAAGATCTCTAGAAATCGCCAACTAAGACCTAACTGCTGTGGGAATTATCAAGATTTTAATTCAAATTTTGTTGAATGAAGACCTACTTAATGAACTTATCAAATTTCTATGTAAATTAAAATATGGAAGAGATCTAAACAGTGTGACAGGAGACACATAACAATATGAAACAAATGAGAAGAAAATGAATCAAATGTGCATGCACATGAAATCATTCTGATCTGAAGCCTAATGCAAACAGAGAAAGTGACATACAAGTTACTTGCTTGGATAATGAATGAGTATAAAACAAGCATCTGTTCCAGCAAAACCCAGTCTGAGAAATAGATTTATCCCTAGATTTTTTTCCACTCTATCAGCTTTGCTTATTATCTAGGATTTTATGATAATCTGTTCTATGAATGTCTTTGTAATTTAAGGAAATAGAATTAACTGCTAAGCAAATACAATATTTAAATGAATGAAAACAGAATAAAGCTGGATGTACTTTGTGATTTATGTATTTTGGTCACTATTATATCTTATTATGAAGAGTAATTCTTATGAGTATATGACATTCTAGGTGATTAATTTTCATATTGACATTTTACAAGATAGGAATATACCACTGACATTATTGGTTGTGCCATTAATAAATGTCTTGCTGCCTGTGTTTGACTTAAACAAAAATATTGTGAATCTTTCTGCTTACACCTTTCAGTGCATGTATATGCAGATTTGATAATATTCACAAAGTGATTTTTAAATTTTTCCACTTTCTACTATAACACACATTTTAATTGACAAAACTTAAATCTTTTTCTCCAAAATGTCTCTATTTGACCATGTACAAAAGATAGAATTCAATAAACTTTTCAGAATTTTCAGTATATCGCTACGATTATTTATAAGTCTTTAATGGAAGACAAAACTTACCTAAATTGAAAGCAGAAGTCATCAAACTATGGCCTATAAGATGACTTGTGAGGTTTGCTATCAGTTTCTTCTTTTCATTTAAAAACAGTAAGATAAGCTTATTTTATTTTAAATCTTTTAGAATTATTTTCTTGATTTTTATAATTATGATAAAATTACATCACCTCACCCTTCCCTCTCCTACCTCAAGATCCTCCCATATTTTTAAATGATATACAGAAACAAAAAATTATATATATTGGATGCATGACCACTATGGTATTTCTGTACATTTTCTGTTAGTAGACTGTTTTTACTTTGTGGTTAAAAACATATGTAAACACATCAATTTGGAGGAGGTTTGATTTATTTTAGGTCCTGATTTTGAAGGTTTCAGCAGAAGGCTTGCTGCGTCCATTGCTGTGGACATGAGGTGAAAAACAACATCATGGATGCAGCAGCTTGTAGAAGAGTAGAGCAGCTCATTTCACAGAGGACAGAAGATAAACACAAGAAGGGAGGTAGGGATAGAGAAAGGGAGGGAAGCAGAGGGTGAGGTCGATAAGGAAAAGAATGAGAATGAGAGGAAGAGGAGGACTAGGAGGAAGAAGAGAGGAAGGGGGGAGGAGGAAGAAGAATGGCATCAGCAACTACTGGGGACATAATCTCCTCTCACAGTCACACCCCATTGACCTATTATCCCAACTTGATCATAGGTTCTATTCAAACTATGAACCTACCAATGGATTAACCTACTGATGAGGTTAGCATTCTCACAATCACGTTCCAAAAGTATCACCAAATAAAAACCAAGATCCGAAGTGTATAAGCTTTTCTAGAGCCATTTCATAATTTCATATGCAAATCATAAAACAAATGTTTCAAGTTACTTCAGTGGTTTCAACTGAGCTGATTTTACATGGGGTATGTAGTGGCATTTCATTTGTATTTTAATAATTAAAGCTTACCTGAAGATCAGAGAGTAAAACTGACCAGGCCGTGGTAACACACACCTTTATCCCAGTAGACACACTAGTGTCCATAGAAACCAGGCAGTGCATGCCTTTAATCCCAGTAGTGCACAACTTTAATTCCAGCCTTACAGAGGAATAAAAAGAGGGTGGAAACAACTCTCAGACATAGTCTATTCTGAGATTCCTAGAGGCAGGATAGCATTTCAGACTGAGGTTGAGGTAAGAGTTGTTATAAGAGGCTGCTTTCCATTTCCCAGACTCCCGAAATAATCACACAGAATCCATATTATTCAAATCACTGCTTGACCCATTAGCTCTAGTTTCTTTTTGGCTAATTCTTACATCTTAATTTAACCATCCCCAATAATCTGTGCATGACCATGAGGTCATGGCCTATTAGCAAATTTTCGGCAAGTCTGTCTTCTGTGGAGGCTCCATGGCTTTTCTTTGACTACGCCTCCTTTCTCCTAGCATTCAGTTTAGTTTTCCCCACCCTGCCTACCTCTATTCTTCCCTGTGCAGACCCAAGACCGTACTTTTATTAACCAATGGTATTCACTGCATCCAGAGGGGAATTCTATATCAAAGAACCAGTAGCTGGCTGCTTTGTTTTTTTGGGCCTTCAGATTGAACCCTAATTTCTCTCTATGAGTTTTTTTAATCTTGCTTCAGATGTAAGTTTCAGCAGTGCATTTTGATGGCAAATAAGTGTGTTTCCAAATTTGATTGGTATGCTACATTAGCTACTTTTCTTGTGTGGTGGAATGCCAAGCAGAAGCAATTTAAAGAAGGAAAATTTCAATATGACTCTTCATTTCAGAGATTTTCAGTTCTCATGGCAGACACTCACTCCAGGGATTTTCAATGTTTACACGGATGCTGGGGTTCCAAATTCAGAACTCACAATCACATGGCAAGCACTTACACCTCTGAATTTTCTTCCTAGTCTTTTATCTACTTCGATCACATTTACTGATAATCTTTAACCTACCTAGCTCACAAAACTGAGTTTCTACATATCTATAAAACATCTCCATGTTTACATCAACCTTCATCCCACCTTCCCAGACACTTTGTTTGCAAAAGTAAACCAGTGGTCAGGTAAAAGGTAAACTGGCTCTCTGTGTACCACAATGATTGCCCTTTCAACAGCAAGCAACATACTAGCTGGCCGATGCTGAAATAATATCCCTGTAGGTGAACTGATGTCAGAGTTGTGATTTGATCCTTGTTGGAAAGACAGGAGGACAACCATGAGGGCCTCTTCAGGGAAGGAGAACTCTCAAACCTTTCATATTTTTTGAGCTCTGTCAACTTGTGACAGAAATGCCAACTTAATGTTTCATTTCATTTAATTTAAAGTGTGAGAGCAACTTCTAGGATTATGAAATATACACTCATCCATCATGCACCATATTTTCCACTGAGTTCTTATGCATTACATTAAAGGGTAAGCAGGCAAAAGGCCCCTACTGGCCATTGTCAGCACCTAGCTTTTAAAGTATACCTGGGTAAAACTTCTTAAACCATTTTTCCATGCAAATCTAGGAACAGAAAGATACACTTACATTTTTTTGAGAATTTGTGCTTTTATAAGAAATACCATCACAAATTTGAAGTTGGGGCAAGGGTAGGATTGACTCAGATAGGTGTCATACTGATATCCAAAACTACATATAAACGGAACTGAAAACAATAATTAAAGAAAAATCATTACACACTTGGGGCGACTAAAATTCCCCCTCAAGTTTACTTCCTTGATATCAAAGCTTATTTAATTAATGATGGTATGGACATCCAGGATATCGAGGTAGAATATTCATTGAGCAAAATGGAAACTAGCCACTGCTGTGTGATGCTGTCTGATGTAGCTTGGTCCCCGAGATTCACAGTCATACCAACCCCTAAGTCTGTTTACTCAAGAGAACTAAGAAGACAGACCCAGCCAAATTTCACCCAGTGTTACTTTAGGCTTATGTAGTAGTCTACACCACAGTGCACACACAAAATAATTACATAATTAGTTTAGTTTTCAATTTCTACATGTGTGGTTATGTGTATATATATGAATGATTGTGTAAGTGAGTGAGTGTGTGTGCGTGCATGTGTGTGTGTGTGTGTATGCATGTGTGTGTATGTTTTCCTAGAGAAAAAACCCCAAGGGCTAATGCATATGAGGCACAGATTATACTAGTGAGCTACCTCCTTATCTCTCCACTTCTATTTTTGTTTCTTTTTTCTGTTTTTATTTATCAAGTTTCCATTGAGTATTTCCCATGTTCTACTCATTGTTGGAATGGACTCAAATTTTGGTGAGCAAAATAAGAAAATTTCTGCCTTGTGGAGTTTATATTCTTCCTAGCGAGTCATAGGTGTGTTTTGTTGCGTGCAATAGGATTCTGACTATCAGAGGAGGGTTGCCAGAAAAACCACACCACTGCAGCCTGGTTCCATACCATGGGAGTTTTCTTGGCACATCAGAAAAAATAAAATAAAAAACAAGAGGCAAAGATCTTTGAAAGGCAGAGACAAGCTCACCTTGTTTTTCAATTTAGCATAGAGCTGTAGAAACAGGGAACTCATTGAGAATATTTAAGACAACTTGGCAAAAAAAAATTCTACTTGGCAGAGAAGTTGCCTCCTTCTACTAGATTAAGTAATAGTACTATAGATCCCTAGGTAGAATGAAGCTGTAACAGGGCCATAAGGGGGAGAGACAATAAAGAAAGAGGTAGAGCAATGTGGCCCAAAAATGATAATCATTATGGAGGAATTCATAAGATGGTGCTTAAAAATGACTCTTGATTTTTCTTCTGTCTCACAGTGGATCTTAACTTTTAAAAACTTTGAAATCAGAGATTTTGATGTCACCAAGATGTAAAAATCTTAGAATAAAATTTTTAAAAATCACATGACACAAAGTACTTGGAGGTTTAATTTTCCCAGGCCAGGAAGCCTATGTATCCTGAAACAGTAACCTCTGTAGGTCTAACATGTTTTAGCTAATCTTGTCTTTGTTTTTTTAAATTGATTTTATTGAGCTCTATATTTTTCTATGCTCCCTTCCTTCCTCTCCCCTCCCCTTTAACCCTGTCCCAAGTTCTCCATGCTAGTCAGGAGATCTTGTCTTTTTCTACTTCCCATGTAGATTAGATCTATGTAAGTCTCTCTTAGAGTTCTCATTGTTGTCTAGGTTCTCTGGGATTATGATTTATAGGCTGGTTTTCTTTGATTTATGTTTAAACATAATCTTGTCTTAATGTGAGTAACAGTAGACTTTAAATTACTTCAATTCCATGATTTTCAAGCCAGTTCACTAAGCACTCTCTCTAGAGCACTGTAACAATACATACCATAGAATAAAATTGCAGTTCCTATTAATACATTTTAAAATTTTATTTATTTGCTGGGAATTTGAATGTGCATGCATGCCAAAGTATTGATGTGACTGAAGGGCAAAGTCAACCTTATTGACTTGTTTTTATCCTTCTACTAGGTAGGTTGATCAGGTTTTGCCAGATATTTGATCATAGTGTGTGAAGATGTATCTCTATCCTTCATTGCCTGCCCAAGTAACCTTCTGATTGGTTTAACAAAGGGCTGAATGTCTAGTAGCTAGGCAGGAGAGGATAGGCAGGATTTCTGAGAAAGAAGCTAACACAGGTGATTTACCATTAATACGCAGAGGAAGCCAGATGTACAATAAGGAGGAGAGGTAACAAGATACACGGCAGAACGTAGGTTCATATAAATGTGTTAATTTAAATCACAAGAGCTAGTTGGGAGCAAGTCTAACCTAAGGTCAAATTTTCATAATTAATAATAAGTCTCTGTGTCAGTATTTGAGACCTGGATATCCAAAGAAAGGCTTATAACACAGGTTCACTGGAGAACCAAATGTTTTATTACTTTTTCTTTCCCTTGTTTATGCTATCTTTATTTATATTTATGTTCACACTGTAGGATGACTAAAGATTGGCAGTGACTAAGCATTGCCTTCCTTAATGAGTCATAAACTCCTAAAACAAGCTTTGATGGGTTTCATTCACCACTGCCACACATTTCTTTATGTGATGTAGAACTTTGGCATCTATAAATAAAAATTAAAAGAGGGAATTAATGAATTGCTGGAAGAATGAATAAATTTTGAAAAGAAAAGTCCAGATTTATGAACTGATCACAGAAATCCAAGTTCAATAAGCAAAAATTCCAAAACAAAAATTGTAAAATATAGTATTTCTAAGATTTAGAAAATGAACATTAAGAGGAAGTCTCATAAATAAAAGAAGGAAACTAGGGAAGTAGATAGATTAAGCATATAAATCTTGGTGGGTAAAAATAAAATTGGGTCTCGGTCTTGCATAGGACCAAACTAAGAGTGAAAATCTGATAAATGACATCAGCTTTTACACTTGATTTCCTCTATCACACAACGTTTCTTCTACTATTTTCATTCACCTTGTATTGTGACCTCAAAATACACAGCTTTTCTTCATAACAATTCTTCATTGAGATCTGGGTTTTATGATAGAAAATTGCCAACTTCCCTTAAGGAAAGAATAATGTACACACAAGAAGTTCATCTGACTGAGCAGGAACAATGAGGTTCAGAAAATTCTATCCCTCTATGCTGAATCCCTGTGAGTTATAACTGTTCAAGAAACATACTGCTGTGGATCTTTTCAACTTTGGTACCATAAAGAACTTAATATGTACAACACTGAACAGGTACAGCATGATTATATTTCTCCATTTAGGTAGACTTTCTGGGTATAAGCTATTCACCATGTATTGGCATGTTATATTGAAGCTAAATGATTCACCAGTTTTCAAAGCAGTGTTTATGAATAGGTACACTGTCAGAAGCAAGAGAAAAAAGTCCAGCGGCAGGAAGATGTGCATGGGACCTTCCTGAGGCTGCACTCCTTCAGTTCCAGTGGGAAACATGGTATAACAATATTAGTTGATGTCTGTTTGTTACAAAACACCCTCCCAGAATATTCTGAAAATGATACAAGCAAAGTGCAAATTCCTTCTCCCTTTGTTCCATATGAATCTCACAACCTTAGTAACACAAATGTTTCAAAAGAATGATAAAACTGCTAAGACTATGTCTGAACTAGGCCATTCAAGTTACTTCCTGAATTCATGAAAGGAACATTCTAGAATCTTCTGCACAATTCTATACTTCTCCTGAAATATCAAAAGCATTTACTGCTGCACAAATGAATATAAAAATCCCCCATTTCAAACAACTCCAACCTTTGCCATGAGATTATTCTGGTGAAGTGGATGTTGTTGGATTTGCATATCTGTTAGAGCTAGCGGAGAGAAAAGTTAATAGAAACATTCTACCTTTTTACAGTGTAATCTGTTAATAGAAAAGCAAAAAAGGGCAGGGAGGTTTGGAGATTAAGAGGTTCTGAAAGATAGGAGGAAGGCAGCAGCACCCTAGGATGTACATAAGAGGCAAGCAATGAAAAAAAAAAGGATGCTCTATTCCCTGCATATCATGATCCTTATGCCACTAAACATACAACTAAGAAAGTTCATACACGAATTGATGATGAAACGAAGGACTCAGGACAGCCTCATATTCCGAGATACAAAAGGAGCACATGGGAAATGTTCCTGAAATAGGTTTACTTTAATAGTATATCTCAACAAAGTATATCTCAATTAAGAGTGTACCACCCCTTATAACTTAACATTCTTGCATGATTCATAGATGTATAAAACATTTGGTCGATTTCACACTGAAAATTCATGTATAAATACGCATAAATATTCTCATGCTGTATTGTGATATATAACAAAGTACAGAAAAGTTTTACTAAAAGTTTAAGAAAGAGAAGTTGCTCTCCTATCAGTGTTGTAGGTTTAAGGTGTAGAGTTCTATAGTTCTTAGGAAGATGCCTAAACATCTCTGATCTTTAACAGGACTGAAATCATGGCATTATGTTTCATAAACACTTTATTTTATGCCCATGTAGGGTTTGCACTGGTAACCACTAATAAAAATATCAAAGAATTGATTAGGGGCTGGAAAGATGGTGCAGCAGTTAAGAGCACTTGTTGTTTTCGCAAAGGATTGGAGTTTGGTTGCCAGCAGCCAATTGCCACTCAACACTGAAAGTACCTCTAGCTCCAGGGTCTATTCTTCTGGACCTCCATGGGCAGTTCCATGCATGTATACAAATACATTTATGTATTCACATAATTTAAAAATAAAACATTTTAATTATATGCATGAATGTGTATGTACACATGAGATCAGGTACCTAGACTGGATATAGTATCCACTAGAGCTGGAGGTACAAGCAGTGGTGAGTTGCCAAATTCAGTTGCCGGAAACCAAACTCAAGTCTTCTGCAAATTCAGGGAATGTTTTTAACTGCTAAACAATATCTGTACCTCCAAAGTTACTATATTAAAAAATTCCCAGAATATATCTGCGTGTGATATAAATATTAGTTCAACATGGTTTATTACAACTAACATTTCAATGCTTTGTGCATTTTGATTTTATTTGATTTTTGGCTACCAGAGAAATTTGATTAAGACCAGAGAGTTTTCTGTCTGATACTCTAACATCATTTCAACCAGACATAAGAATCTTCTGTTTTTTAAATGTATACTGGGCAAAACTGGGAGAAGGAATGGGCTACAAGAACCATTAAGTGAATATATTAAAATATAAAAAGTCAGTTACATGTAGCAAACATTGAAAATTGTTGAAAGTATGTATGGTCTACATGGACACTGACTGCTCCTCCTACTTTTTGCGTATGCATACATATTCATTAAATATAAAATTTGCCACTATGGAGCAGATTTTAGATATCCAATGATGCTCCATAGTGTATATGGACAGTAACTCAACACCAAGCATTGCTAAATACTATTAATCCCTGTCAAGTGTGATTATAATTGCCAGTTTTGCATTGAGCTGCCATTATGTCTTCACTATTGACAACCTGGCAATGATTACTGGGAATGATTAAAATTGTCTGGAGGTTGCCATTTGAGAGACAATATCTTTATGCTTGGTAGCCTTGACTAAGCTGTCAACAAAGCAGCCCCTTCATACACTGCCATCATTTCAGCTTGGCTGTTGAGTACACTTAACATTCATCCACTCTAAAGACACTGCTGTGTCCTTATCAGAGGACCACTGTCTCCACAGTGCAAGGCATGTTCTCATCCGGGTCACTCCAGACTTCAGCCTTGTAAATAAGATAATCCTTGGGGAATTCAGTATAATATGGCAGACATTTTTATCTAGGCTAGAGTGGAACTCTTTTTCTTATGGCCAAGTGCAAGACTTATGATTGGTTAAATTGCAGTCCTCATTTGCACGAAGGACTGTGTAATGAATGGTACAAACACAGTAGTTTGCATACATGAATGCTAACCTTATTGTGTAGATGTGATTAGTGCAGAAAACTTCCCAGACCTCTGTCTATAGGAGCAGGCTTGTCAATCACTTTTCAACTCAGCTCAGAGACCTTCACCTTTTCTGGCTCTTGGTGTTGCAGCATTATGCTCAGTGAGATGATTTCTTTTTTGTCTACTTTTAATCTCTATTGTAAATTTGGGCAGCAATGTCAGTGGCGACAATGGCAACAGCAGCCAGGGCACAGCTAAAGAATTTCAGCAAGGAGGTGGGGCATACATGACAGGGAACAGAAGAAACAGAAGGATTGGGGGGTAATAGGAGCAAAGGAAATTAATGTAGAAAGTAGAGTGAAGACTGAAAAATATTAGAAGGACTAAAGGAGCTAAGGAAGAGAAGTTGGGCATTGTTCTTGACAATTGTCTGAGAGTTGCATTGTTTGTCACTATGGTGTGCTAAAGGTCTGAGACTCTGAGTCTTTTCCATGTTTTAATGTGACTAGGAAATGCATGCTGCTTCCACTCACTGCTGTTGAAAACTAAGGATGACAGCATAGGGCTACTGGTACCTAAGGAAGTGTGCTTCCAACCTGAGCATCCTGAGATGTCAATTTCTGGCATCTGAATAATGGTGCAAAAGTACATAAGCTCTCAGGGCTTGAGACTCAAATCTTCCTGTTTACCCCTTAAGCATTGGATGCTCAAGAACCCAGGAATGACAGCAATGGAAGACCTTTTCCTCTTCTACTCAACAATTTTCATCTGGTCAGGTAAAAGGACTTCATATAACTGGTTACTAACAATATTTGTAAATATGTTATATCAGTGTTTAATTATCACTGATTAATAAAAAATTACTCAAATATATGTCTTCAGATTTCTATGATATGTGCAATGTCCCTTTTGTTATGAATCTGATTAAAGCATGGTGTGAATACTGGTGTAGCATTTTCTACCAAAAACTGAAGAAAGAGAGAGCTCCTCTCAGCAGCAGACACATCTGGGTGCAGAGGAATCCAGAAACCATTGACTACTAACACTGCTAAAATCCTTACGGACTTCTTTTAATGGGATGGAAATCCATCTCAATTGGACTTAATCAAATAGAGCTCTTCTTTTTTTAATTTTGTAGGATCATATATAAAGTTATCCAACTTTAGTGTTAGTAGAAATCAAGGCACAAAATGAAACAAAAGATCTTTCCTAAAGTGGCTGAACAAGTTTCAGTCCCAGCAGCAATGCAAGAGTATTCCCCTTACTCCACATCCTCTCCAGCATAAGTTGTCCTCAGTGTTTTTGATTTTAGCCATTCTGACAGATGTAAGATGGTATCTCAGAGTTGTTTTGATTTAAATTTTCCTGATGGATAAGGATATTGAGAATTCTTTAAGTGTCTTTCCATCATTTGTGATTTCTCTGTTGAGAATTCTCTGTTTAGATCTGTACCCCATTTTCAAAATTGGATTATTTTGTATTATGATGGCTAGTTTCTTGAGTTCTTTAAATGTTTTGAAGATCAGCCCCTTGGTCAGATGTGAAGTTGGTGAAGATCTTTTCCCATTCTGTAGACTGCTGTTTTGTCTTGGTGGCTATGTGTGCAGCCTTATAGAAGTTTCTATTTTCAGGAAGTCCCATTTATTAATTGTTGATCACAGTGTCTGGGCTACTGATTGTTATATTCAAGAAGTGGTTTCCCGTGTCAATACGTTCAAGTGTACTTCCCACTTTCTCTTCTCAGAGGTTCACTGTGGCTGGCTTTATGTTGAGATCTTTGATCAATTTGAACTTGAGTTTTGCAATCTTGTACAGCTACTTTGGAAATCAATATGGCCATTTCTCAGATAATTGGAAATCAACCTACCTAAAGACACAGTAATACTCTTGGTCATACACCCAAAGGATACACACTCATACCAGAATCATATTTACTTATCTATGTTAATAGCAACATTATCCATAATAGCCAGAACCTGAAAACAATCTAGATGCCCCTTACTTCAAGAATGGATAAAGAAAATATGATATATTTACATAGTGGAGTACTACTCAGTCATAAAAAAACAATGACATGTTGAATTTGCAGGCAAATGAATGAAACTAGAAAAAAATCCTCAGTGAAATAACGTAGACCCAGAGAGACAAAGTATGTACTTACTCATAAGTGGATATTGGATGTAATGCAAAGGACAACAGGCCTACAGTCCAAAATCGCAGATAAGCTTAGAAACAAGGATGACCAAGAAAAACATACACGGATCACAGTGGACAGGGGGAATAGACAAGATCTCCCAAGTAAATTGGGAGCAAGGGGCAGGGGGAAGGATGGAAGATGAGGTGGAGAGAAGAGAAAGGTGGGGGAAACATGAGGGATCTGGATGGGTGACTTGGGGAAGGTACAGAGAAGGAGAGCAAGGAAAGAGACATCTTGATAGAGGGAGCCATTATGGGTTTAGCTAGAAACCAGGCACTAGGGAAAATTTCCAGGATTACACAAGGATGACTCCAATTAAGAATCTAAGCAATAGTGGATAGGGGGTCTTAAGTGCCCTTCTGCAATCCGATTGATAACTGTCTTAACTGCCATCATAGAACTTTCAACCAGGAAAAGATGGAAACAGATACAGAAATCCACAGCTAAGCACTGGGTTGAGCTATCAAAATCCAATCAAAGAGAGGAAGGAGGAGTAAGATAAGCAAAAGAGTCAAGACAATGATGGGGAAATCTACAAAAACAGCTGACCCAAGCTAGGGGGAGCTCACTGTTTCCAGAGTGACAGCTGGGCAATGTGCATAGCTCAGAGCTAGGCCCTCGGAATGTGTTTGATAGTTGTGTGACTTGGCCAGTTTGTGCGGCCACAAGAAGTGGGACCAGGATTTATCCCTAGTGCATGAACAGGCTTTCTGTAGTCCACTTCCCATGTAGGGATACCCGGCTCAGCCTAGATAAAGTGGGAGAGCCTTGGGACTGCCTGCCTGCGATGTGACAGAATTTCTTGATTCCCCATGGGAGACTTTACCCTCTCTGAGGAGTAGATAGGGGTGGAGTGTGGGGAAGGTAGACAGAGTAGGAGGAGGGGAGGGAGATGAAACTGGGATTGGCATGTAAAATAAAAAAGATTGTTTCAAAAAATAAAAATAAAAAACATGATCTGTTCCAATTTTCTCTCCCTAATTTTTCAGCCTCTATGGAAGAAGCAAGATGTCCAGCTCTAACTTTTAAAAATGCTCATATTTTTAGGACTAAACAAGAGTTCTTTCTCTAGAAACTCCTAGGGGTCTAGTGACTCTGCCAGGGCTGTGGAGTACTTCCCGACCCAATCTCCATGAGGCTATGTCTTTAACAATTGTGCTTTTGCCTCACATTGGGATGAACATTAAAGGTAGCTCAGCTACGCAGACTGAGATGGGGAGAGGTAGGAGCTAGGCAGAGGTGACAGCATTCTAGGAAATGAGTCTTGTGGTTATTCACCAACACTAAAAGTGACTAGTACAGCCTACACAGACAAATGGAGGGATCCATGACATATACGGTAAAGAAATATGAGCACTATTTAGTTATCTAAATGGCAACATTCATGACTTTGACAGTTTCAAAGGAAGGCATTCAATTCTATTAGTACAACTAGTACTCCGTGTTTTTAAATCTTCTTACATAATTTCAAGTTATGTAAGTATTTATATTTGGCCTCCTCAGTTTTCAGCTTTAAGAACTTTTATCAAAAGACCTGCCTTCACTCTTGCAGAAATTATCAGGCTGCCTTCAACCATGGAAGCACGTCAGGGATTCCAGTATCTGAGGTCACTTTCATATTTTCTCAATATTGATGTGCTTTTAATTCTTCTGTTACTTTACCATTTTTTTATATCAGCTTTTGTCTTCTACCACAAAACTGCCGTCATTTTCTCTTCCTTATTCCCCATGCCTGCTTGGCCACCAGCATTCTCCTCATTGCTACCCCATGAGAACTCTGTGGATGCTAGTTAGACATTGCCTCGAGTGCTGTGTATGAGCATACCGCCACTTGATCTCAGTGGTATTTTAAGAGAGAGACAAGATAAATTCAAAGACACGAAACAAGACGTCTCATTTGTACATCTTAAGACAAAGCTCATATGGAAACTCAGATGCCACTCGGTTTTGGCAGTACTGCTGTGGCTGACCCACATGTCCCCCATGACCTGGACTTCTAGTTTTGATATGGAAAAATAACCAGACCAGAAAATTTCAGAGTTTTCCCTTCTAATCACACAGAAAGACTGGCACTTTATGTGAGATAATCACAATGTCATAAACTTGATGAGCTTGGAAAAGGAAAAGGGTTATCTTGTACCACTAACATCTTTACAATTTCTAGAGAAATCCCTCCCCTTTCCTAAATGTACTTAAGTCTAATTGTACTCACGTTCTTAAACAGTGACTTTTAATAAGTATTATCCCTGGGGATATTCAGCACTGTCTCTCCTGTTTTTCTAAGGAATATGGACTCAAGCCATAACACCAAATCCCCCTTTCAAGAGAAAAGTGGAACTGAGAGATGTGATAGGAAGATATATTATCATTTATACAAAGTATGGGAACACTCCATTTTCCAGACAAAGAAACAGAAATGACACACATAAGGCAATTATATCTGAGTTTGGGATTTTCCCAAAATGAGTAGGATCAGAAATTATCAAGCATTTTTAGTTCATTATCTCAAGCGCTGAAGCTTACATTTAATATAAGTCCTCTGCCATATTATATGTGTGTATACATATAAAATATATATAAAATAAATTCAAAGTGCTCAAATATGCTGGACCTCAAAAATACAACTCTACCCTTTTGACTAGTGTTACACAAAAGGAATTATTTTTGCTTAGAGTTTTCTTAGGTTCAGATATTTATGCACCATGTAACAAGCCTAGAGTTCAATGCATAAGTGCAGAAAAGGCTGGATACTTGTCACTGCATGTCACTTCTCTTTGATAACATGGCACTGAGATGAAAGCTCTTCCTTAGTTACTGTGATGCCTCAACATGCCAGCCTTTAGTCGATTATGGTCACTTCAATTTCCATTAAGCAATGTTAAAATCAAATGCTAAATTGCAGCTTCTCTATTCTCAAAGGGTCTATAACCACATGTGCCTGGCTGAAACCTTATCCCACAGAACAGAGATAGATCCTTGATTTTCATTTAAAAGGTTATTCAACAATATTTAATATTTTTACTTATATACTCACTACTTTTGAGATAGTATCTTATTCTGTAGGTTTGTCTAGCCTCAAGCTCTCTATGTATTCATGGTGCCTAGAAGTTTTGAATGTTAGGATTAGGAATATGTACCACTACTCCCAACTACTTCAGCATCTCAAATACCTATGTCCTAGCCCACAAGTAATGAGGGTGAAAACTTAGAGCAGAGTTTGTAAGGACACAAACCCAGAGACAGGCTCAGCTACAGTTTTATTATCTTTCTCTTTATTCCTTCCTGCCTGTTACAAATCCATTTGCAGACACACATCAGACTCTAAAAGCTTGAGTTTTTAGCTTTCACCTTAAATTCCACCTTAAATCAAGGAAAATGAGTTATGAAATAGAGAACAGCTTTTAATAAAAGGTACTGTAGATTTCCTTAAAATGTTCTGAGTTCTTGCTGTCCTGTTTATTAATGTTGCTTAATAGAAATTGTGGATTAGCCCCTGAAGCCTGACAGCAAAGCTCTGTGGAATAAGAACCAAGCAAAGGATCATTGGAAGCATACATATTATCTGATTTCTTAACACAACCATATAAGCAGACACAAAGCAGGAGATTGGCCAAGGCCAAAATCATTCATGATATTATCACCAGTAAACTTAGACTGAGTTAAGCAGCTCTGAAAAATTAATGACCACTTACTTATGCTTTGATAGGAAATCTAGGCAAACAGGATTTAAAATATAGGGTATCAGTGGCAATCAGTGGAGCAAACAATTTCATTATTAATCAGATAGTTATACCTTTCTTTTGAGCTGTGAAATTTGTTGCAGAGTGTCCCTAAAACAGAGTTAGATGCCTGGAGTGCCTGTGGAGTTGTACAAAGGCTGGGTCACAGTTCTAAATTTCAGACAATATTTCAAATATGCTATTTTTCTAATGCAATTTTATTTCTAATGCAAATTATCCCACATGCTAACTTGAATTATGTTAGCTTAATACTAAATTAGGTAAAAGTATAAAAGGAGACTGCACATTCATTTCCCAGCCACCCATACCCAAATAATCACACAGAAACTCTATTAACTACAATGCCTGCTGGTCAATAACTTAGGCGAATTTCTAACTAGCTCTTACATCTTAAATGAACCCATTTCTATTAGTCTGTGTATCACCATGAGGCTTTGGCCTACCAGTAAGTTTCCAGCATCTTTCTCCTTCAGAAGCTACATGGAATCTCCCTGACTCGATCTTCTTTCTTCCTGCAGTTAGTTTCATTTTTCTGCCTACCTATATTCTGCCCTGTTATAAGTCAAAGCAGCTTCTTTATTAAGTAATGGTAATAAAACATAGTCACAGAATACAGAGGGGAATCCTGCATCAGGGAAGAGTTTACTTTTCCTAAGAAAATAAATTTTAAGTGAAAAGAGGAAGTATTAACTAATTGATCTTCATTTCCATGGACAGGTTTTCTAAATTTTATTTTATTACATGTATGTGTGCCCGAATATATGTATGTGTACCACATGCACGAAGAAGCCTGTCACAGACAGGAGAAGCATTGGAGTCTCTGAAATAAGAGTAACAATAATTGGTAAGCTACCATGTGGTGCTGGGCATCAAGCACCAGGTCTTCTTAAAGACCAGTAACTGATCTCAATTAGTTGTCTCTCCAGTCCCAAGATTTGTTTATTTTTAATGAAAAGTGTTTGATTTCTGATGTTTGATTTTCTTTTTGCCTCCTCTTCCATTAAGAGATTCATTTATTTTTGGCACATTTAATGCTGGTCGAAATTCCTAAAGTAAGGTATAACATAACTTTTAATAAAATGTGGAAGGTCTCAGGGTCATTTGCAAAGATGACAAGTAGCAATTTTTTACTATTTCCACAGCAAACTACAGAATTCTACAACAGCTGCTGGCTGAGACAACCTTCATACATAATTCTTCTGGTAACACTAGAATGGTGATTTGTCTTGAAACACTGAAGAGTCTAAATCATGACCAAAGCCAATGTAACTAAAGGCCACAAAGTATTTATGGGACAGTATTTTATAGATGCAAGTCATTTTCCATAATACTAGTAATAAAACCAGTTTGTGTTTGTTTCATAGATAAGAGTCTGCAGCTGGGTAGTGGTAGTGCAAGCTTTTATCCCAACACTCGGGAGGCAGAGGCAGGCGGATCCTTGAGTTTAAGACCAACCCAGTCTACAGAGATAGGTCCAGGACAGCCAAGGCTTCACAAAGAAACACTGTCTCCATAAACCAAATTCCAAAAATCATAAGAAATAAGCAAAAAAGTTTTCTCCTGACTGGACACTTTAGTTTCCCAATGTTGGTTAGGGTTAGGGTTAGGGTTAGAAAATACAATATCTAGTTTGGGCAAACTAATACAAACATATTACCTTGATGGGATTGCTGACAAATGCAATGGACAAATTACAACAAGAATACTATCTTCTGCCTAAAACCACTCTTCTTTATCTAGTGACATTAACTGGCAAGCAGCAGTTTCCTTCCATGCTGCTGAGAGTCCTATTTCCCTTCCTCTCTTTGCTGTGACTTCTCTTGTTACTGGTGTTCTTGCAAAGCACTGTATCCAAGAAAGAGTTCAAGTCCATAGTGGATTCCAACAAACCTATATTCAAATCCCAGGTGTATTATTTTCTGGTGTGCATTTGGAGGGAGGTAGAGGCAAATAGAGTCAGAAAGACAGACGAAGAGAAAAGAATCTATGAACATGATTTTTTTTTAGCATTTGAGTTAGAAATGTTCAGCACAGGTTCAAGTTAAACTATTAAAAAGCTAATTCTCCTCAGTTGGTGGGTTTGTTTGTGACTTAAGGACGTAAGGACTAACAGGTAGAACTAGATCATCAGAGGCAGCCCTTTGAACAATATCCTCGGCCTTTGACTCCACCTGGGATGTGAGCAATATCCAACATACACTCCTGAAGCTACGCACTGAACTTCTTCACCACGCTTGTGTCATCCGCAGCACCATTTACGGTAAAGCACAAACCTACATACATTATCCCTTCATTCGTTTCTCTTTGTAGTTTGGTAATGGCAACAAATAAATGACCAACACAGCCCTTAAGATTTTGTCTAGATATCATTGAGTACCTGTTCTATCATCACTACATAATAATGAAAAGTAAGTAATGTTGTAGAGGTAAAAAGTACTTACTATAAAATGAGCTTTAAATAAAGATTGACTAACTGTTACTATTAATCACATATATCATATCATTACTGCCATTTCATCTTGTGCTCTAAACATTTTATCACCATTGTAGTTCTGCATTCATGTGTCCAAATCTGCCATTAAATTTTGACTTACTTGAGAGGACACTTTCTTTTCTTCTTGAATCTTCTAGATGGGAGTCTATAAGCATGGTTGCTCTTAGAATTTTATACCACTGATGTCCACAGTGTAGATATCAGAATTGGAATCAGTTTGCAGAAATTTCCACTACAGTGTGTCATAGATGCATTATTGTAATTCCATTTTTTACTGCAGTGCATCAGTATTTTTTAAATACTCATTCCATACTGATTTTAAGTTCTACAGATTTTTAGAATGTGTACTTCAGCAAGTGATGTGCAATAGATGCTCTCTGAATGCTTAACTGTTTTATTTCCTGTGGAGACCAGTGTTTGACCAACTTATCAGCATCTACAGCACATCACACTAGGCTTCTGATGGTAAATTCAAGACTTGAAAAATTTTAGCATGCTTCATCAAGTTTTGAATTTCAGATAGTCTGACAAGATTAATTTTACAACATTCAGCGTGTCATTTCATGTCTGCAATCACACAACTAAAAGACAGAAGAAGAAATGAAAGCTCTGGCTTTAGTTTCTGCAACACCACAATGTGGAGCTGTTAGTACTAATATTGCTATACAAGACTTATTTTATTCAGGAAGGGGGTTTAGGAAGGCAAATTAGGAGCGGTAGCATTTAATCCCTGGTCATGCTTAACAGAGAATTTTTTGGTTGTTCTTCAGGGGCTGTATCTTTCTAGAGACATGTTCTTTTTTTTTTAAAAAACTCTTGTGACCTAAACACAGCATCCAGGCCTCTGGGGCTTGCACATGTGAGGTATGGTTCTAGAGAGACATCATAGCAACATTTCTTACTGATGGTTGATAGGAAAATTATTAAAGGATTATTAATTCTTAATTAATTCTTAAATTTGATGAGATTTCTCAATGATGATAAGCATGGGCTGCTCTTGAAAATGGCCAAGGTTTAGAGTGTCAACATCCCAAGAAGGTTTACCACCATCAGTACACACATTTCTGAGGCATCCACCATGCTCTTCTGACCCTCATGGGAACACATACACAAGTGAAGATAAAAAAAAACTCTTACACACATAAAATTAAATAAATTAATATTCGGAGGTTAAGATAGCCAGGTGGTGGGACACAGCCGGCTCCTCCTACTACATTAACCTAAAAAATTAAATTTTAAGAAAATTCTAAATTGACAAATTTGGGTATAGTTTAGTATCAGCAATTTATATCTCAGACTTGAACAACAACAACAAAAAAACTAACAAACAAAACAACTTTACTAATCAGAGAAGTTTAATTGGAAATTTTTATTTTTGAATGCAGAAAGTAGGAGACAGGAAAAAAGAAATAAATCAAGAGCACACACTATTCTAACACTAAAGTAAAAATTAAAAAAAAAGTTAGTTTGTAATATACCTTTAAGTGAGTAAGAGGGGTTCTGGGGTTATTATTACATTTAATAATTTTAAGATATATTTCATTTTATTTTTATTGCATATATGTGTGTTTGTGTATGCATGTGTGCTACCTGTGTACATGCAGATGACTGCTGTGCTCATAGAGCCAACAAGTCTGATTCCCATGGAGCTAGAGTTACAGGTAGTGGCGAGCAGTCTTATGAGGATGCTGGGAACTGATCTCAGGTTCTTTGAAAGAGCAGTATGCTCTGCAATGTCAAGAAGACATTACAATTCTACACATATAGACACTGATCACAGTGTTTGGAGAATGATTTCTCCATGGCTTCTGCTAAATGCTCTGGTTCCAGGTTTCTACCTTGAGTTTCCTCCCTGAGTTCCATCCATGTATGATTGTGATTTGAAATAAATCCTTTTCTCCCCAACTTGTTTTTGGCCATAGTGTTACTTCACAGCAATAAAAACTTTAACTAGGATAATCCATGGCTTCAGTATCTCACTTTGACCAGTGGACATGCTATCACAATTAATATATCAACAGTGAAACATCTTGATTAAGTAACAGTGTATACCAAATGGACTTCACAATTGCTCATAGAACATTACATCTAAAAACTTTGAGATATACATCCTTCACAGCATATTATTCTTTACAGAAGCCGATTTTGCCTAACATGGATTGTACATTAGGACTCATTTTTAAAGAAATGTAGAAAATCTGAAATAATTATTTGTAGTGTATCCAATCACAATGGAATAACACCATTAGATCAGCCCCATCATCTCAGTAGGTGGGCGCACCCCTCATGGTCCTGACTTCCTTGCTCATGTTCTCCCTCCTTCTTGCTCCTCATTTGGACCTTGGAAGCTCAGTCCAGTGCTCCAATGTGGGTGTCTGTCTCTATCTCCATCCATTGCCAGCTGAAGGCCAACTGGACTAGGACTGATGGAGCATGTGATCAATCTGGACTCTCTGAACGTGGCTAACAAGGAGATCTGACTGAGAAACCAAGGACAATGGAACTGGGTTTTGATTCTACTGCATGTACTGGCTTTGTAGGAGCCTACTCTGTTTGGATGCTTACCTTCCTAGACCTGGATGGAGGGGGGAGGACCTTGAACTTCCCA
>LOEQ01000871.1:726073-743284 GCA_001685075.1 Bramus lutescens
TGAACTTCCCACAGGGCAGGGAACCCTGACTGCTCTTTGGATTGGAGAGGGAGGAGGAAGGGGAATGGGGGGAGGGGGAGGAAATGGGAGGAGGGGAGAAGGTGGAAATTTTTAGTATTTAAATAAATTATTAAAAAAGAGAAAAAATAACTAGGAAATTTACTACCAAAATCATTACGTTTGTTCAATAAAAATTTAGACTGAGATTCATCTAAAGCACAGAAAATGTTAGGAAATTTTAACTTTAATAATTTGATATTTGTAATGCATTTAAAAATAACATATATATGCTATGATTTATTAATTACATTTAATTTAATATATGTATATATGTTTTCATTTAAATGGGTTGATTTACACTCAATGTATAATTGTTAAAAATTAAATGAAGTATTTACAAGTCTTTAAGCCTTTTAACACTCAAAACTACTCTGGTATTTTCTTTCAAATGTTTCAATTGTAATTTGATGACATAGATATCATTTATATTTGTAATATGTAATCTGAAGAACAGTTTTATCTTTGTGAGTAATGAATTAATTAAAAAACAATAAAATATGCAATTGTGAAATTTTTCTAAATGTTAAAATTAAAAATAAAACCCGTATAACAATAAAGGTAACTATAAAATATAAAAAGCTTATTGAGACTATGAAAATATTAAGTAATGAATGGTTCATTGAAGACATTAAGGAAATAAAAGAAATTCCTGAAATTTAATGATAGTGAAAATACAGCATAGCAAAGCCTGTGCAATAGAGTGAAAGTGTTCCTAAAATGAAAGATCATAGATTTAAGTGCCTACATTAGAAATCAAAAAGTCTCAAATAAATAACTTAATAATAAATGGTAGAGTTTAGAAAAATAAGAACAATCCAAAACCACAATCAGTAAATGGGTGAAAGATATGATTAGGGCTGAAATTAACAAAATAGAAATAAAAAATATGAAGAACCAATGAAACAAACAATTGAGTATTTGAAAGTATAATCAATGTTAATATATTTTTTAAACTAATAGAAATGAAGAAAATGCCCAAATCAATCAAATTAATAAAAATACATGCCATATTACTAATGCAATTCAGAAAATTATGGTAAACCATAAAACATCTATACCATTATATCAAAAACCTGTGGGAAAATGAAGAATTTTTAGAAATATATGTACTAAGAAAATTAAAACAATAAAATTGAACAATTTGTGCCTTCCTACATCAAGCAGAAAGATTGAAATAGTAATTAAAAATGAATCTCCTTAGTATAAGAGTTCAGGCATGTTGTGAATTCTAACTTAACTCCAAAGAACTAAGCCAATACTTTTCAAAAAGTTCTGTAAAAAAGGAAATTAAACAGAACTACCAAATTCATTTTACAAGTTCACCACTAACAGATACCAAAGCCAGTAAGTTAAAAAAAAAAAAGAAAACCAAGAAAAGGAAATTGTAGGACAAACTTTCTGATGAATATAAATGCAAAAATTCTCAGTAAAACACTTGTTGTAAACTGAGTAAGTACAGGGTCACATTGAAAAAATCATTCACCATTGTTGACCTAGGTTTCTGTCTCGCCCAGTTCCATATCCGTTCAGTCCCAAAGAAGCACACAGAAGTCTACTTTAATCATAAACTTATTGACCTATTAGCTCAGGCATCTTGCTAACTCTTTATTACATCTTTATTAGTCCATTATTCTTTTCTGTGTTAGCCACATGACTTGGTGCCTTTCATCAGCAAGACATTCTCATCTTACTTCCTCTCTGTCTGGGTGACTACTGTAGACTGTGTCTTTCCTTTTCCCCAAATTCTCCTGTTTTTGTCACCCAATCTCTACTTCATGCCGGGTCCCCCCACCTATACTTCCTGCTGGCTACTGGCCAATCAGCCTTTATTAAAATAACACAGTGACAGGTAAAAGACCATTGTCCCATAGCACATCATGATCAATTTAGCTAGTTTCTACCATTGCACCGGTAGTTTATCATACACAAATTTATAAATGTAATGTAACATATGAGTGGACCTAAGGAGAGAGATTACATGATTTCCATAGATGCTGAAAAAGGTTTTGACAAATGCAGCATTCTTTCATGATAAAAAGTCCTAAAGAAATGGAGACTAGGAGGAACATAGCTGAACACACACACACAAAACTATATGTAACAGACCTGTAGCCAGCATTATACTAAATGTCTTAAAGTTCAAAGCATTATCACTGAAATTATGAACAAGAAAAGGTAACATTTACTACTCTTTTTCAACCAGGTACTGGTTGTTATAGAGCCCTAAGACAAAAGAAACGAATAGAATAATTTAAATAGAAAAGGAAGATTATCAAGGTTTTAGAATTTTTAGAGCGTATAAATCATGACATTAACAACAACAACAACAACAAAACCCAAAAAACAAATAAACAAAAAAACTTAAGACTTTACCAGAAAAATTTTGGAACTAATGAATGCTTTCATCAAAGTGACAGAAAATCAAAATTCAAAGCCCAGGAAAATTCATATACACCAGCAAGAAAAAAATCAATCCCCATCACAATTGCCACAAAATAACTTGAACCAAATCAAGAAAGTGAAGACATTTATATTGAAAGCTAACACACCCACAAAAGAAATTAAAAAGACCCTAAAGAGGGGAAAACTGATAGTGCTTATATTATAAAAATTAATATTTTTATTATTTCATTACAATGATAAACCAACATATCACAATGATCTCCTGTCATTTAACAATGCCAGTAACCATTCCCCCACAGTGTTATACTCTTTCATTACATTTTTTCTGTTCAATTAAAATAACTTATATCTCATCATAATATGATACTGGGCCATCACAATGATCTTGCACTACCCCCACTGTATATCACCATAGTGATCTCTTTTCCTACTCCAATGCTTCTCAATCATAATAATCTATCAAGCTATTGCAGTGATTGTCTCTATTTCCCATTTCAATGCTTTATGTACCACCACACTTTTTCACTATATCACAATGTTGTATTTCCCATTAAAATGATCCATTTTAATATCACAATATACCTGTTGTTCATTACAAAAATCCACTATTCAATCACAGTGTTCCACTGTTTCATCACTATGGCCACTGTTAGATTACAATGAAGCACCATCCTATTATAATTATCTACTGTCCTATTACACTGATGATTTCTCCCATTACAGTGATCCACTGTACCTTCTTAATTCTTGTATCTGTTGTTAAAACAATTCAGTCACTTATTAAAATGTGCCAGTATACCATAACAATAGTCCAGTATTCCATCACAATATTCTACTGCCTCTTAACAATAATTCACTATTTAATCACAATGTTTTACTGCCCCATAGTCTTCCTTAACAACAGTCTGCTGCTCTATCACAATGATGCACTGTATTACAACTACCTACTATCCCATCATGAAAGTGCACTCTCCAACAACAATGAGCCCCCTGTGCTATCATAATAGTCCAATATTCCATCACAGTAGTCCATTATGCCAACACAATGACGGTGTAACAAGTCACAATAGTCCATCATTCTACAGTACTGGTTTACTGGCCAATTACAAAAATCCTATCTCCCATCAAAATGACCTACTATCCAATTCTATTACAGTGAATGTACATCCAGTCCCAGTGATCCACTATTTCATCAGAATGATCCATATGCTCTCCCAACACTTCATTCTTTCATCACAGTGCTGTATTGTCTCACAACAATATTATGATGTCCTATCACAGTGGGCATCTACACAATCACAATGATTATATCTCACATCACAATGAGCCATTCTTTATTCATAGTGGCTCAGTGTACCTCATAATGATCTACCATACTACCATAATACTCAAATATTCAACAAAATGATTTTCTGTTTTATCATAAATGGCTGAGTGCAATTACCATGCCATACTACTTACTCCCTGAGTGTTCCACTGTACCAAATTACAGTGGTCTACTCTGCTGTTGACTCGGTCTCCCAAAATCACATCACAAAGATAAGTTCTCTGTCCTATCACAACCATCAAATGTTACATTACAATTATCCCCTGTACCATCACAAAGATTATATCTACACTTGGAGTGCTTGACTCTACTGTCAGAAGGCAACATTATTCCATGAGTGTGATCTACTTGTCATCACAGATGATTTTCTATGCATCACAATTGTCCACTGCCCCATAAAGTAGTCAACTGTCCCACCACAAAAGTTATCTCATAATAATGATTCTCTGCAGCATCACAGTGTTCACTCATGCTATTCACTGTCACACTGATTCACTCTCTCATCTCAATGGTCCTAACACAATAATCAACTATTCTATTATAATGGTCCAATACTCTATCCCTTACGAAAATGGTGTATTTTCCAATAACAATTGTCCACTTTCATTGCAAAATGTTCAACTGCCCAAGAACAATGATTCACTGTCTTGAAATGTTCCTCTGTCATATCACAGTGGCCTCACTGTCTTATTACAATGTTCCACTGTTACATCACAGTGGTCCTTTGTCATATAACTCCACATGGTCCAATGTCTCATAAATACAGCCCATGTTCTCATGCAAATATTATACATTCCTCTTATGCTTTGAAAAAAATATTCCCAAAAAACGTGGCACTATTATGAGGTGTGGCCTTACTGGAGGAAGTTGTCACTGTGAGGGTGAGCTTTGATGTCTCTTTTACTCAAGCTTCCCTTAGTGTGACAGTTAGTCAACTTCCTATTGTCTCTGAGTCAAGATGTAGGACTCTCTACTCCAGTACCACATCAGCCTGAAAGCTGCCATGCTCCCTACCATGATGATAATAGACTGAACCTCTGAACTTGTAAGTGAGCTCCTTCCATCAAATGATTTCATTTTTGAGAGTTGCCACAGTCATGGTGTCTCTTCAGAGCAATAAAAACCTAAGACAAGTACTATCACAATGGTTCACGATCATAATGCAATGATCTACTCTCCGATCAGAATGACCCATTTCTCCAAGAATGATTTATTTCAAATTATGAAAGTTTGACTTCTTCCTTTTCAATTTAAATCCCCTTGATCTCCTTGTGTTGTCTTATTTATATTGCTAGAATTTCAAGCACTATGTTGGAGAAATATGGAGAGAGTGGGCAGCCTTTCTTGTTCCTGATTTTAGTGGAATTGCTTTGAGTTTCTCTCCATTTAATTTGGTGATAGATGTCGCCTTGATGTATATTGCTTTTATTATATTTAGATATGATCCTTCTATTCCTAATCTCTCCAATACCTTTATCATGAAAGAGTGTTGAATTTTGTCAAATGCTTTTTCAGCATCTAATGAAATGATCATGTTTTTTCTTTCAGGTTTTTTTTATATGATAGATTACATTGATAGATTTTTGTATGTTAAACCAGCCCTGCATCTCTGGAATGAAGCCTACTTGATCATAATGGATGATATTTTGATGTGTTCTTGGTTTCGGTTTGCCAGTATTTTACAGAGAATTTTTGCATTGATGTTCATGTGTGAGATTGGTCTGTAATTCTTCTTCTTGGTTGAGTCTTTGTGCGGTTTTGGTATCAGGGTAACTGTAGCTTCATAAAAAGAGTTTGGCAATGACCCTTCTGTTTCTATTATATGTAACATATTGAGGAATATAGTTATTAGCTCTTCTTGGAAGTTCTGATAGAATTCTGCACTAAAACCATACGACCCTGGGCTTTTTTGGTTGGGAGGTTTTTGATGACAGCTTCTATTTCCTTCTGACGTATAGGTCTATTTATATTGCTCACCAGGTCTTGATCTAATTTTGGCATATGGTATCTATTTTAAAAAATGTCCAATGTAAAAAATGTAAAAACGAAATTTTACACTTTCCAATTTTGTGGAGTACAGACTTTTGTAGTAAGACCTAACGATTCTCTGAATTTCATCAGTGTCTGTTGTTATGTCCTCCTTTTCATTTCTGATTTTGTTAATTTGTATGTTCTCTCTCCACCTTTTGATTAGTTTGGATAATGGTTTGTCAGTCTTGTTGATTTTCTCCAAGAACCAGATCTTTGTTTCATTGATTCTTTGTATTGTTTTCTGGGTTTCTTTTTTTTTAATTTTAGCCCTCAGTTTGATTGTTTTTAGTCTTCTTCTTCTCCTGCGTGAGTCTGCTTCTTTTTTTCTAGAGTTTTCAGGTGTGCTGTTAAGTTGCTAATGTGAGCTTTCTCAGTTTTCTAGAAAAATTGCCAGGAATTCCCAAGGACGACGCCAGCTAATACCCTAAGCAATAGTGAGATTGTCTGTACTGGCCTTGTACTGTAGTCAGACTGATGATTCTCTTGAATATCACCATAGAACCTTTGTCTAACAGCAGATGGAAACAGAGACAGAGACCCACATTGGAGCACTGGACTGAGATCCCAAGATCCAGGTGAAGAGTGGGAGGAGGGAGAATATGAGCAAGGAAGTCCAGACTATGAGAGGTTCACCCACTGAGACAATGTGCTTGAGCTAATGGGAGCTCGCCAACTCTAACTGGACTGGGAATGAACAAGCATAGGATGTGGTTGATAGTTGAGGCAGACTAAGGGGCCAATGACAATGGCACTGGGACTTGTCTCTACTGCATGTACTGGCTTTTGGGGATTCTCTTCTCTTTGGATGTATGCCTTGCTCAACCTGGATGTAGTGGGGAGGGCCTTGGACTTCCCATGGGGCAGGGTGCCTTGCTCTCTCTTAAGATGGAGGGGGTGGAGGGAGGGCATGTGGAGGGAGTGGGAGGAACCTGGGAGGAGGGGGGAAGTGGGAATTTGGATTGATATTTTNTAATAATAATAATAATAATAATAATAATAATAATGATTTACTGTCTCAGTACAATGCTCCATTGTCCCATAATAATGGTCCTATTATCCTCTGTCTCAGTTATCCACTGCCCCATCACAATGATTCACTATCCCATCATAAAAATCAGCCATATAATCACAATGCTCAAAAGTCCAATAATACTGTCCCAAGGACCTATCCCTGTCACAATGATCCTCTGTCTCAATGAAACTTTCCACTATCTTCTAACATTATTTCACTGTCCCTTCTCAGAGGTCCCATCCACCCATTCTCACCAAAAGATGGCCCACTGTATTATCACATTTGTTCATTTATCCCATTACAAGTGTCCATCTTTCCATCACAATGATTCACCGTCGCAAAATAGTGACTCACAGTCTTATCACAGTGTTTATTATCCAATAACAATGGTCTACTGGCCCCATATAAACGTTTCACTGTCCCATAGTAATAATTTACAATGACACCACTACATTCCTCTGTTTCATCATTGTGGTTAACAGTACCACTCCTGCTCACAATGATCCACTGTCTCAAAAAATAATCCACTTTAATATCACAATGATTCACCTATCCATCATAAGGATATACTCTCCAACTATAATGATCCACTGGGCAATTACAGTTGTCCACTTTCCAATTTTCTTTTCCATAAAAGATCATTCCCTGGAAAAAATGCTCCACAGTACTCAACACTTGTCTACTGTCTCATCATAAAAGTTCACCTTACCATAATAATGACCCATTGCCCCAAAACAATGATCCATAGTTTCATCACAATATTCAATGTCTAATAACAATGGTCCACTTCCTCATTCAAAGTTTCCACTGCCCCATCATAATGGTCTACTGTTATAACACAGTAGTGTCCTATTCCTGCACAAAAATGCAGTATTCAATCACAGTGATCTATTATTGTTCTACCAGAATGGCCAATATGCCCTTCTAAATGCTCAACTTTCTATTACAATGATTCACTCTCCCATCATCACAGTAATTCATTATCTTAACAAAACTCATAGTCTCATCATTATAATCAACTGCTGCATCACAATGCGTCACCATCTATTACATTGAAGGATGGTCCAACCACAGTTTTTCACCATCTTATCCTCATCACCATTGTCAATTTTTAATTACAATTATTCACTTTCTCATTACAATGTTTCACAGATTTTTCTCAAAGATTTAATACAACCTCACAATAGCACAATGTCATATTCTATGTAACAATGGTCAATTATCCCATCTAAATTGCCCACAGTCACTGTATCATCAAAATGTTCTACTGTCCCATCACAGTGTTTCTCTATCAAACCACAATGAAAGACACACTGACCCTTTACAATAATTTACTGTCTCTCACCACTGTGGTCCACTGTCCCACCATGATGATTCACTGTCTAATCACGATGGCCCAATCAAAATAATCTACTGTCTATCACAATTTCTAATTGTTCCATCAGAATGGTCCTCTGATCATCACAATAATTCAGTGTTCCATCACAATGCTTCATTATCACATAATAATGGTCCAATACCCTATCCTAACAAAGTAGTTCATTGTCCTATTTGTTTTTATATCATAATGATTTGCTATCTTATAACAATGGTTCACTCTTCTGTCTGCTATGACAATGTTCCACTGTCTAGCAATAATGATTCACTTTCCAATTACAATACCTTGCAGTTAAATGTCAGAAATACACTCTATCATGACAGTAGTCCAAAGTCTTTTGTTCTTTAAAAATGGTCAACTGTCCCATGACAATGGTCCATGATAATATAAGAAAAATTCACTGTTCCTTCTCTCAGTGTTCCAATGTCATATCACAGTGGTCAAAATACTTCACTGTCCCATCACTGGTACTCCCTCCCATCAAAATTATGTACTATTCTATCACAGTGGTCCACTCTCTCATCAAAGTGGTCTACTGTCCCACCACACTATTCTACTGTCTTTCTCTTTAGAATACCCTATAGACATATCACTATGGTTCTATTTCCATCACAATGTTCCATTGTCCCATCTCAATGACCTACTGTTCAGAAAACTGTTAGTCAACCATTCCATTACATTGAACCACTGTCAAAAATTATCTGTTGTTCATTCCATATCACCCTGATTAACTGTTCCATCACAATGACTTACTTTCCTACTATAATGTTTCATTATTCTTTCTCAAAGACCCAATATATCCTCACAAAGATATATCCTATCCCATATAACAATGGTCACCTGTTCCATCTAAACAACTGTTACATAATTATGATTTACTGTACCATCAAATGTTCCATTATCACGTCACAGAAGTTAAATATATCACAACGCTCAACTGTCCTATTCCTTTCACTATGGTTCACTGTCACAACATAGTGACCCACTGTCCCATCACAATGATATCCTCTCTCATCACAGTGGTCCACAGTCTTATCACTATGGTTCACTGTCCAATGACAATAGACCACTGTCTTATCAAAATAATCAACAGTTTTATTACAATTTCCAATAGTCCCATGACAATGATATACTCTCTTATCATAATGATTCAGTGTCCCACCACAATGATTCCCAGTACCATCACAAAGGTCCACTGTCCCATCACAATGTTGTATTGTCCAATAATAATGAGCTAATGTTCTAGGCCCTAAAATAGTCTAGGCCACAATGACTCAAGTTTTAGTCACAATAATCTCCTATTGCATCATAATGGCCCTATCTCTCATTACAATGTTATACTCTGCTATCACAATGGTCCATTATTCACCCACAATGAATCCTGTACATTCATAATGGTCTACAGTTTCCTCATGATGATCCCCTGTCTCATCAAATTGATGACCCCATTCAAACTAAAATGGTCTATTTTCCCATAACAATGGTCCAAGGTCACATAATAATGATTCACTTTCCCCTTGCAATGATCCACAACCCTGTAACAGTGAACAACTGTCTTAGTCACCAACTTAGTGGTGAACAGTCCCTTCCAAATGGTTGACTCTCTTATCACAGTGATCCTATCACAATGGCCTGTCTATATGTCACAATGCTTCACTTCCCAGGAACAATGATTAACTTTCCAATCACAATATGTCAATGTTACATATCAAAAAATACTGTCTTTTACTAAGTTCAAAAGTCCTGTCCCCTATAATTATGATCAACTGTCACATCACAATGGTCCTCTGCTCCTTTACATCTCAACATGATCCATTATTGCACCACATTATTCTACTGTCCCATCACAATGATAACTTTTACATCATAGTGGTCTGTATGTCACATCAAAATGATTCATTGTCTCATCACAATTATCCACTATCTTTACAGAATAGCCCATAGTTCTACCATGATGGTCTTATTTCCATCATAATGTTTCACTGGCAGATCACAATAATCTACTGTCCCATCTCAATAATCAACTTTCCCATTTTAATGGTCTACTGTAATATTACAATGATCTATTTTTCAAAAGAAATGGTTCACTGTCCCTTCAAAATGTTCTACTGTTAAATCACAGTGATTCACTATCCAATCTAAATGGACCAGTCTCATCACAATGGTCTACCCTTTGATCACAGTTGTCCACTGTCTCATCACAATGATACACTTTTTAATTACAATGATTTATTGTGTCATTGAATGTTCTACTGTTCTTACTCTAATAACAATTGTCATAGTCCCAACAAAATGGTCTATTGGCCTATCACAATAATAAATTTTCCAATTACAATTAACCCTTGTCTTATCAGGTCTACTATCTTATTCCCTATCACAATGACCCACTGTCTCATCAGAATGATTTTTTTCTCATCGAAGTGCTGTTCCAATGTTTGATCGCAGTGGTTCAAACCCATTCTCTATAACACTGGTCCACTGTTCCATCACAATAAATGGTCCACTATCCCATCACCATAATGGGATATTGTCCATATCAATGATTCATTGTCTAATAACAATGGTTCAATGTCCCATCAAATGATCCACTGTTCCTTCACAAAGTACCACTGTCTAATCACAATGATTCATTATTCTGTTAGTGTTCCATTTTCTGCCACAATGACTCAAGTTCTAGTCACAATAATCTCCTCTTGCACCATAATGGCCCTATCTCTCATTACAATGTTATACTCTGCTATCACAATGGTCCATTATTCACCCACAATGAATCCTGTACATTCATAATGGTCTACAGTTTCCTCATGATGATCCCCTGTCTCATCAAATTGATGACCCCATTCAAACTAAAATGGTCTATTTTCCCATAACAATGGTCCAAGGTCACATGATAATGATTCACTTTCCCCTTGCAATGATCCACAACCCTGTAACAGTGAACAACTGTCTTAGTTACCATCTTAGTGGTGAACAGTCCCTTCCAAATGGTTCACTCTCTTATCACAGTGATCCATTCTCACTTTACAAAGACCCACTGTTACATCACAATCTTCTATTGTCCTTTTTAATATTCCACATTCCCAAGACACTGATTCACTGTCCTATCACTGATATACACTGTCTGATTACAATGATTTACACAGTTATTCATTGCCCAATCATAGTGGTCCACTATCTTATTCACTATCGCAAGATTCTACTGCCCCATCAGGAATAAAAACTTTCCAACAATAATATCTTATTCTACCATGTCAAAGACCTATTGTTTCATAATAATGGCACAAAGTCATATCCCCTGTAACAATGGTTAACTTTGCTATTACAATGGTCGATGATTACCTGGCAAATACATTCATGCTTCCATCACAATTTTCCATTATTACATTGCAGTGGTCTACTGTACTAGTCCTTCTCAAATTGGTTCACTGTCCTAAGAGAAAAATCTTCTCTCTCATAACATTGGTCCACTCTTGCATCACAGTGATTCACAGTCCAATCAAATGTTTCACTCCCAAAATAATGGTTCCCTGTCCAATCACAAAAATATACACTCTACCATTAAAATGTCCCATTGTACTATCACAATGGTCCACTGTCCTAATACAGTGATCCACTCTCTTATCTGAATGATCACCTGTACCCTCAGAATATTAATATTCCATCACAATAATTCATGGTCATATTAACTTGTTTCATTGTTCTATCATAGGAGTTCATTTTTCCATTACCATGGATCATTCTCCTTTTACAATAGGCTGCTCTCCCAAAAGAAGTGACCATGGTGTATCACATATTACAACACTCCATTGGCTCTAGCCTTCATCAGTTAGATCTCTGTCCTATCCCAATACTTTACTTTCCCATCACAATGGTATAGGGTACCATAATAATTGATCATTGTCTCATCACCTATCACAATGGTCTACCTATCAAAATGATCCACAGATGCTTAACAATGATTGACAATCACATGACCTATGATTGACTCTCTTATTCTCTCTTATAATGATCCATTCTTCCTTAAAAATGGTCTACTGTCACATCACTGCAGTTTGCTGTCTAATCACAATGATCAACTCTCATGTCACATGGTTCCTTTATCCTATTACAATGGTTTACTGTCCTTTCTTTATTATCTACTCTCCTTTTAATATGACTCATTCTCCTATCACTACATTTCATTTTCTCATTACAGTGGTCCACTGTGCTATTTATTCTCTTTCACAATTATCGACTGTCACATAACATTATCCACTGTCTCATCACAATGTTTCACTTTCCTGTGAAAGGTTCCACTTTCCTTTACCTATGGACTACAGTATTATCTTCTATCATAATGACCAATTGTTTGCAAGTAATGTTCTACTATCCTAGCACAGCTGATCCCATCATAATGGTCTGCTGTCCCTTCACTGTTGTCTACTGTCACATCATAATTTTCCACTGTACAATCAAAATGTTTCACTGTTCTATAACAATGATTAATTGTACTATCATAATAGTCTATTATCCTACTACAATGGTCCAATGTCCTATCATGATTATCTACTGTCAGAAAACAATAGTACATTGTACTATCCTCTATCACAATTATCTACTTCATCTTCATTAAAACTCACTTTTCCATTACAGTGACTCATTTTTCCATCATAAAGATTACACATTTCTCATTACAGTCATTATCCCAACCCCTATCATAATGGGATACTGTTCAATCACAATGGTTCATTCTTACTAAACAATGTTCCATTATACAATCATGATGGTACACTCCTTCAAAATGGTCATCATATGAGTAACCAATCTTCTGTTCTCTCTCACAATGTTCATCTGTTCTATCACATGTCCACTAACACATCAGAGTCTTCCACTGTCTAATTATAAAGATCCAATGTCCTATTATAATATCCCACTGTTCTCTCTCAACAATTTACTGATCCCTCACAATGATATCCTGTCCCATTCCAGTGATCCATTGTTTTATCAGAATGGTCCAAAGTCTTATTCAGCTATAATGATATTATAATGATTAGGATAGGATTTACCTATCCTAATCATGCATGGTAATATTACAGTGACTCAGTGTAACATTTCATTGTGTCACTTTTCATTAATAATTATTCAATGTCCATTTCTTTTCACAGTGATCCACTGTCCCATAATAATGTTCAGCTATATAATCACAATGATTTACTGTCCCAACATAAAGTTGCACCGTCACATTGTAGTGTTTTCTTGTTGTAGTGAGAAGGAGTTGCTTTTTCATCCCAGCTTCCTGGCTGGCTTACACCCAAAATAGTCACACAGAACCTGTATTAATTAAAACACTGCTTGGCCATTAGCTCTAACTTCTTATTGACTAACTCTTACATATTAGTTTAACACATCTCCACTAATCTGTGTATCGCCATGTGACAGTGGATTACTGGCAAGGTTCTAACTGGCATCCATCTCAGGCAGAGGATCCATGGCTTCTCTGACTCTGCCCTTCTTCCTCCCAGCATTCAGTTCCATTTTTCCCTCCTACATAAGTTCTGCTCTATCAAAAGGCAGAGGCAGTTTCTTTAGTCATTAACCAATAAAAGCAACACATAAACAGAAGGACCTCCTACACTATTTTCTGTCTTTTTCTCTCTCACCATTATCTACTATCCTATCATAAAGGTGAAGTCTCCCATGACAACAATTCACTGTCCCATCAAAATGATATGCTCTCTCATCTCAACAGTTACTATTTCATCACAATGGCTGGAACTCCCACTTCAGTGCTCTACTCTATAATCTAAGTAATCTACTATCCTTTTGAAATGTTTACTCTCCTATCACAATGGTCCACAGTCTCATACAATAATCTACTAGCCATAACAATTGCCCACTTTCACAGCACAATATTCTACTTCTCCTCAATTATAGTCCATACTCATCTCCTGCCAGCCACATTGGTCCATTGTCTCCAAACAATGTTCCACTATCCCTTATCACAATGATCCATTATCTAATTAAACTAATCTAATTCTTATTTCAATGACCCATTTTCCTGCCACAGTGTTCACTGTCCAGTCATAATCATCCACTGTCCCTTTTTAGTGATCCAGTGTTCCGTCAGAATGGTTCAAAATCCCATTCAAAAGACTCACAAACTCATCCCAGTTTTTCTTCTTTTCATCTGTTATAAAATGTTAAATGACCCATCTAAATAATTCACTTTCCCTTATCAATTGTTTATTTTCCCATCATGAAGGTCCACTGTCTCATGATAATGCCCCATTCTTTCATAAAAATTGACCAATGTTCTATTGCCAATCACAGTGTTGCACTGTTCCTCTACAGTGACTCATAATCACATAATAATGCTCTGCTGTAACATCACAATATTCCACTGAAACACAATAATTACTCATTGTCCTATTTCTCATTGTAATGGTCTATCATCCCATTAAACTGTTCCAATATTTAATTACAATTGTCCACTGACACAATTTTTGTGGTATAATCTTCTATTTCCTTTTGTAATGGCACACTACCATCATACTGCTACATCCTTGCATCACTATGCCCCACTGATCTATCAAAATGTTTACTGTTTTGAAATAATGCTTCACCATCCAATTATAATGATTTTATCATCACTATGTTCTACCCTCTTACCTACTATCACAACAGTCTACTGTCATATCAAAATGATTCACTGTCTCATGATAATGTTCTGTTGCCATTTCACTATGATATTTTATGACCTGAACTATTGTCTCACCATGATTAAATTTCCTATCAAAAGGTTTCATTATTCCATCTCAGAGTCCACTCTTCACAATGTGTAAATGCTATCCTCTCTGAAAATAGCCAACTGTCTCATAAGAAAATTCTGTGGTCATAAGACAAAGATTCACTGTTTAATCACAATTCTCTACTGCTGTAGTAGTCAGCTGTACTATTCCCTCCCACAGTGGTTCACTTCTGCATCAAAATAGTTCACTTTTACATCACAATTCTCTATTGTACCATATCAGTTGCCCAATGTCCCAATGCAATTTTACATTGCCAAGTAATTGTGATCCATTGTCAAGTCACTGACATTGTTTCATAGAATTTTTCACAGTCTCATGACAATGGTGCAACATCACATTACAGTGTACTATAATCTTATCACAATAATCAACTACATATCCCAGTGGTTTTATTTTCAATTCCCTCTCACAGTGTTCAACAGTCCCATCACATTGATCCACTGCTCCTTCACTATGGACCAATGTTCACCATTCCATCACAATGCTTACCTTTCTGGTAACAGTGACTCACTGCCTCATAACAATGTCCATTACATGATCGACTGTCTTATCCCATATCACAATATTTCACTATTCAAAAAAATTTCTACTATATCTTCACAGTATTTCACTGTCTGATAACAATATTCCATAATCACCTCACACTGGTCCATTCTCCTGTCCTCTCTTACAGTGTTTATTGTTTCATCATAAAGATCCTCTGCCTAGTTAGCCTGACAGAGGGGGAACCAACAAAGGGCCAAGCTAGGCCATCTGAATGTAGGTGACAGTTTTATGGTTGGGGCAGACTGTGGGACCATTGACAGTGAGACCAGGATTTATCCCTACTGCTTTTTTTTTTGGCTTTTTGGAACACATTCTTTTTGAAGGGATACTTTGCTCAGCCTAGATATAGGGGCGAGGGCCTTGATCCCGGCTCAAATGTGCTAGACTTTGTTGACTTCCCAAGTAGTAGTAGTTGGGTGGTGGGGTGGGGAGAAGTTGAAGGGAGCAGTAGGAGAGGAGGGAGTAGGGAATGGGATTGGTATGTAAAATGAGAAAAGATGCTGTGGGAAGTCCTTCTGTACATGTGTTGCTTTTATTGGCTAATGAATAAAGCTGCATCTGGCCAATGGCTTAATAGAGTAAAGTCAGGCAGGAAGTCCAAACAGATATGTAGAGAAAGAGAGAGAGTATGAAGGCAGAGTCAGGGAGAAGACATGTAGCTGCTGTAGGAGACAGAAGCCCCCACTGTAGTCTGCTGGAACTTTGCCGGTAGGCCACGACCTCATGGTGATACACAGATTAATGGAGATGGGTTAGTTTAGGATATAAGAAGGAAGTAAAACTATGCTTAAGCTATTGGCCAAACAGTATTGCAAATAATATAGTTTCTATTTGATATTTTGGGTCTAGCCATCCAGGAAATGAATAGCTTCCAACTATGAAAAGACAGTTAAAAAATGAATTCATTTAAAAAGATCTTCTGTCTGATCACAATGACCCACTTTCCCATCACAAAGGTCCACTTTCCTTCAAAATGTTCCACTGTTCCAAAATGATCCCCTCTCATATCACAGCTTTCAACTATCCCTTAAAAATGATCCACTGCTCCATTACAATTATCCAGTTTCCTATAACAATGATCCATGGACCTATCACAGTATTCCACTCTAACATTAAAATAGTCCAATGTAAAATCACAACTATTCACTGATTTATTACAAAGATTCATCTATCTCAATGGTCCACTGTTTCATCAAAATTATTCATCATTTCAATACAGTATTTCCATGTCCCATCACTATGTTGTATTGTCTTATTCCATATCAGAGTGGTCCACTGTCCCATCACACTGATTATCTGTCCCATCACAATGGCCCACCTTCCCATCATAATGACCCACTCTCCCATATAATGATTCACTATCATGTCACAATGATTTGCTCTCCTTTAATCATGCTCCATAGTCTAGTAATTATGAAACAATACCTGATTCTCTATCACAGTGGTCAACTGTCCAATCAACATCGTTTACTCTCCCAATATTAATCTGAACACACTGAACCTGATAGAAGAGAAAGTGGGAAGTAGTCTACAACACATGGGCACAGGAGACCCCAGCAGTACAGACAATAAGGGCAACATTGAATAAATGGGACCTCCTAAAACTGAGAATGTTTTGTAAAGCAAAGGACACTGTCATTAAGACAAAAAGGCAACCTACTGATTG
>LOEQ01000871.1:744541-762011 GCA_001685075.1 Bramus lutescens
CTAGACCTGGATGGAGGGGGGAGGACCTTGGACTTCCCACAGGGCAGAGAACCCTGACTGCTCTTTGGACTAGAGAGGGAGGGGGAGCAGGAGTGTGGGGAGGGGTGGGAATTGGGAGGAGGGGAGGAGGTGGAAATTTTTTTTTTAAAAGGAGGCAGGTATGTTGTCTGATTCAAACATCCTACGAAGTATATATGTATAGAAATGTACAAGGTATCCAAGTTATGTAGACATTTGTGTTTTGATAGTTTGGCTCAAGTGGGTTTAATTAAAAAAATAGGTTTGTAAGAGCATGCATGTGATGACTTGTGATGATTTGGGGGTTTAAGTGAACTGACTTCGTTTTTTTCTTCATAAATGAGATACTTGGTTACAAACTTCAGAGTAGAGAGCCTGTGTCTGGGGAAGCGGCTATTGCATGACCATTGTGTGGCTGTCTTGCACTTACTCTGACAGCCAGTGACAACTGGAAGAAATACCACCTCTCTCTAATCATGCCACATGCAGTAAGATTCTCTTTTCATAAAAAAGAAGGAAATTCCTTTAGCTCTAAAGTTTGCTCAAAAATTGAGCTCTAAATTTTGGCTTCTTTTATTAAGGGAGAACTTTGCAATAACTTAAGATTCAGAGATTGGTTCCCCTTATGCTAAGTACAAAGATAAGATTGAATCTTGCAGAGATGGCGAAAGAGGGAAGGCATTTCTTTAGTGGTCCACCTACTGGTAAATTGCTCATGATCCTGCAAATAACGCTGTCCAGGGCTCCTCTGAGCAACTCTAATTATGCTCCATGGAGCAACAGCAACAGAAAAAAGAATAGAAGTATAGGAAACTTTTTCGGAAAAGGAAAGACGAAAGTGGACAAGACATGAGAAAGAGTGTCGTGGTTGAATAGGATCAAAATTCATTATAAAATTATTGACTGGAGTGGTGAAGAGCACTTGCTCTTGCCAAAGATCAAGATTTGGTTCTCAACACTCTCATCTTATCTCACAACCACCCACAACTCAAGTTCCATGAAATATTCTGACCTTCAGCAACACCAACCATGCACACGAAACACCTATATATATACAGATAAAACACTGGTGCACACAAAATAAAATAAATCTAAAATATTACATTTATACATGCATGAAACATATTATTTTGTAAACCATATTCTAATGAAACAACTTCTAAAATAATACATAAATTCATGAATCTTCAGATAGGACATTATTCTGAGCTCAAACAGATGTTATATGGTTCTCAAATTTTATCACGTGGCTCTTATCTTGCCTTATACTATTGTGCCCCTTAGCAAAATGAGATTTCTTATGATTTAATTCACACATTCCTGTTTAAGTAACTGGGGCTCTCTGGCTTTGTTTTTTGAAAGAGAAAACATTGAAGGGGAAGTCTGTAGTCCACAACAACCTCAATTCACATGAGTTTGGTATATTTCAAATCGTATTTAAAAGAAAGCAGACAGCTAGAGGAATACAGAGAGAAGAATAAAGCACATAGCTATGTATTACTCTTAGTAGCAGGACCTAAATTGTATAATTAAGAAAACTCAAAATTAACCTTATTGAAATCAATTCATGAAATAACACAGGGCATGATAATGCTAGGGAAAACAGTATACACACATAAAGTATACAGGGAAACCTTAAAACAATGCAAAGCAGCATTTACAATGATTCCAAAGTTGGTGCCAGAGACAAAATAATTAGATTTAAAGTTTTGTTTCATTTGTGTGTGTGTGTGTGTGTGTGTGTGTGTGTGTTCATGAGAGTGCAGTGCCCACAGAGGCCAAAAGGAAGCATCATATTCCCTGTGCAGGAGAAACAGGCAGTTGTCTCTGGATAAGGGTGTTGGATAAAAAGCTCAGATCCTCTGTGAGAGCAATAGCACTCTTAATCATGGCACACTTGCTAAATAAAACAGAGCTGTTCTGTTTCATTCCCTTAACCATTATGAGTTAAAAAAGAAGCTGTCTTCTCCAAGTCCAACTTTAGGACTTCAGCAACAAGGATTACCAGTGCAGAACACGTATGCAGGAGAGGAATTCCAAACGAGAACTCTCCCTCTGGGCTTGGCTCACCTTTAGGTTTTGAATTCCACATGATACATCCATCCTTGGGCCACTTTATGCTGATGTAAAATAAGCTGACATCTTATAGCAACCTGAAAGTCCAAGTTTGCAATGGCTGGTCCCTTAATGAATAGAGAGTGAAATTTAGGTCAAGTTACAACCAAGTAACATGAACAGGAAAATCAAACTGTAGCAAGAAAGAGAGCAATGAAAATGTTCAGTCCAAGGAATGAAGTGACAGAGGCACAAAATAGATGGCATGAGCTTGTGAGACTACCCCCTGAACCTGGACAATATAAAAGTGTCTGGTAGAAGACAGTTTCTTAGAATAAAGGGCTCAAACTGTCTTGTAAACATTGGAAGGATCACTGAGCCCATAAGCCACACACACACACTTATGTGAGGACAAGTCGATTTAATTAAAGGTATCGATGAGATACAGATAGAAGTTGGGATTTTTTTTTTCTGAGAGTCTTTGGAAAACATATTCATCTTGCCTGGATTCCCTTTTCATTTCCACAGGCTGAATGAGGAGGGCTATTACAGGGCAGGGAAATGATTCTCAAATTTACTGGGAATCAGAATCAACTAGTCAGGGGTACATAGATTCTGAACTACAATCATCTCTCATTAGTATACTTGGAATGAAGATCCTTAACATATCTACCACATTCCAAGGTAACATTGATGTTGGAAGAGCTGCTTTTTCCATGAAAGGCAAGTCATATGGTAGAGTCTAGGACCCTGAATCCAGTGTAGACAACCTTCTCATCATAAGGATATGCCATAGGCCCTATATGTGTAATTTGATAAATGTTGGGGTATATCTAGAATCTCCCAAAATAAATGCATAAGGGATGTTCTCATATGGAATGAGATTTAAATAGGGATTTGACAGAAATATTAGTTGTTTTTAGAATAAGGAGGAAGAAATGAAAACAATGAATCAACATGAGCTTAAGGAATGGATTAGTCAGGAGTTGGAGTTGAGGATCCCAGAGTTGTTGGGGTAAGCCATAAAGAAATGGATGTATTGGATAAAATGTTTCATATTAAGATGTGCTAATATCTATGACTTTCAATACATAACCCTCATTGATTGATTTTGTGTGTGTGTGTGGTCACACCTTCCATAAGCTTCATGCGGAAGTCAGAGGAAAACTTGTGGGAGTCAGTTCTCTTTTACCATGTAGGTTTTAGGATTAAACTCAGGTCATCAGGCTCAGCCATAAGTGTCTTTAGACCTGGTCACCATCTTGTTGACCTAAAAGCAAGTTTTTAAATAGTGTCATAGAACTTAATTAATATGCGCAATATTCACCACCAGGGTGACCATGATAGAAGATTCTTAATTTGTTAGAATCTATTATCTCCTCTGTACAATTTCTGGTCTCACAAGGATTACAAGCAAGCATTCAGGAGAAGGGAATGAAAGAAGTCATGAAGGTAATGTCTAAGACACACTGTGAGAACTACATTACCTACTGTGTGTGCTGGAGATGAGACCAACAGAACTGACCATGGTTTATCTTTGATGAGAATACAGTAGTATACAGAACAACTGAAGATGGGATGAATGAGAAAAAGCACTGTAGCTGTTTCCTTATTTTTTTCTGGTTACATTCAGTCTGGTAGATATAAAGAAGCCTTAGATAATTGGACTGCTGAGACATTCAGAAACTACAGAATTCTAATTATGGCAGCAACAATAAATAAAATCAATATGGTTGACATACTAGCCTTGAATAAAAATTTAGGCTAGTAAAATCAAGACAATTCATGTGATAGACATAGTTCTTCCAAATTTAATTTGTGTGGAATATTACCCTAGTCAAGTTGACTCCCAAACCAATTTGCAACACCTAAAATATCCCAAGAGACCCCAGAGAGTTTATTAAATATATCGTCTAGGAGTCAGCTAGAAAATACGCATAGTATTTTCCAAGCATCCAATTGCACAAGAAAACAGAGAGTGCAATGGAAGTCTAGACCTGGAGTCTTAAACTGTAAGGGTCCTAAGAAGCTTGCATGAAACATTTCCAAACATATGATAGTTCAACAATCACCACACTCCATTTAAATCATACAGCATCCTTTTCTCTAAAGATACTTGAAGGGACTGCAGTGACATTTTCTTGATTTCACTAAGTGACCTGGATTGATTGAAAACTTTGGTGCACTTAAAAACACTCCAAGTACCTCAAGGGCATCTTCTCCAGGTGGGTGCTCTGTTGATTTTTAATATCTGTTGATTTATAATAGTGCCTTTTCTCTATAGTCAATTTTCCAGAGTGTTCTGTCAGCTTCTAGCTTCTTTTAAGACAGTGCAGCAAAGAGATCTCGTCTTATATAAACTTGTCCAAAGTACTCAACTAGGTCCAAGAGCTTCTTGAAGGTTCAAGACCTATTCTATGCTCAGGGTCTTCCTGGGTATCAGATGTAACCTACATTCTCAGCTTAAAAGAGAGCATTAGAATTGAAAACACTGCATACATATCATTAAGATATGAAATCACACAGAATTTGAACAGATGTTTATAGGAAGGAAATACAGCCTGTAGTCTGAACTTACTAACAATACACTTGGTGGTAGAAGTTATTACTGCTTCTTAATTGTGTACAGGAATGGAGAGAAGGCTCCTCAGGGGTTAAGAGCAATGTCCGGCTTTCCAGAGGATGTGGGTTTGCTTCCCAGAGCCCAGATGGTAACTCACAACACTTCTAGGAGAACCAATCTTCTTTTCTGGCTTCCATTGGTACCAGGAATGCAGATCTCTTAAGAATAATTGACTGAACATTTTGAAACGTTTAAAACACTCAGTTTTTCAAGGAGATTTTCTTTAGGAGGGTGAGTGTTCTGTGATTTTTAATAGTGTTTTCTCTCCATATCCAATCTGTCAGCATGCAGGCAAAACTTTAATCAATTAAATTAGTAAGTAATAATCAACATGGAGATAGGAATACTGAAGGACACATGAGTCATTATTACCTACCTCCATTGGAAAAATAAATTAAAACTAGCGTCTTCCCCCCACAACTGTGCCTTTCCACTCAGACATTTCAGGAATAACAGCTTCCTTAGCATCTCCCCGTACCGTTACTGTTTTCATAAGAATATTCTTCAGTAGAGAACTCCAAGAAGTGAACCTGGTGAGAAGAATTTCAGTCCTTAGCGTAAGAGGAAGAGGTGGGGGGATGGGATAATAGTCAGAGCCTCTTATCTCCTTTCTGTGACAGAATACACATCTTCAGTTATCCTCAGATAACTCTTAACATTCACAAAATTCAGCATTTGGGAGCCCAAGCTGTAGTACCAAATTTCTGAGTGCTTACTGGAACTGACACCATATAGACTCCCCTAAACATAAGCATGTTGCCAGAATGTGATGCCTGCCCAATGCGGAAATCTCCTGACTGGCCAAATAGGTGACTTTATAAGTTAACTTTATAAGCACTGTTTCCCTTTTCAGGTCACCAGTGGCTAATTAAAAAAGTGCAATGTGAGTCTTCAGCATCTATCTGACAGGTTCATAAATGGCTCTGTTAGTGTCTTGCTGTTCCTTTATAGTTTTGAAATTTGTTCTAAGATTGTGGAAGGGAGAAGAATGGTGGTTGTTAATATATAATTTCTCTTTTGTAATAATATTGCTTATCATGTGTATTCTCTGCTTAAAAGTCACAGCTTTGCCATTATAGCAACATAACAATATTTAGAATAATATGTAATCATTGAAATACCTGTCATAAGACATTTTCCTGTAAGTACGTGTGTTTGTGTGCTTTGACCATGTTTCTCTCCTGTATCTTCTCTGCCTCCTTTCATCCCGTTATTGCTCTTTGTTCTCCTACACTAGGCAACTGCACACTACTCTCATGATGTGTGTGCCCATGATTTTATACATCTCTATAAAACCTATGATCCCTAGGTTAGAGGATTCATATGATATTTTTCTTTCATAGCCTGACTGAAGTTGTTTAGTATGATAACCTCTAGTTGCATCCAATATCATCAAATGGCAAAATTTCTTTCTTTCTTGTAGCAATATAAAATTTGTTATTAAGCATATATGAAAATAGTATAATTATATCTATGTATAACTATATATATTTGATATAAATATAGTCACTACATACAAACACTCACACATATTTTTAAATATTTCCATCTCGGTGAAATCCTGGGATGACCTGTATCTTAGTTATTGGGAATTGTTCTCTAATAAACATTAATACAAGAATCTCAGTGGCATGTTGACTTCAAGTTCTTCTGTGAATGCTAAGTTGTGGTATAGCTGGGACTTATGTCAAATTTTCTTATTTTTATGTTTAAAAATATTTTTTTATTTTTGAGGCTTTGTGTGATTACAACTTCTCTCAGCTGTATGCATTCTTTCAAGGGCTGAATGACCAGAAACCAGAAAGACCATGCAAGCAGAATTAATCTCTACCAATATTGTGACTAGCTATATACATTATCTTCAGATAGTTGACATTGATTCAAGTACTTATGATGCTAGAAATGTGCCTAGAACAGACTATGCTCTTCACAAAGTCAGAATAATATGAAAACACTGAACAAAGTCCATATGGAAATTATTACTATTACTTTATAGGTGACTCTATGGTATAAGTTGAAGTCAAGTTGACACCAGAATTTATTTTACTTTTAATTTAATTTTTGTTTGTGAGTGTGTGACGTTGTGTGTTTGGCACATGTGTAAAGACACTGGCATAGGCAAGAATTTGGCATTGGGTCACGTGGAGCTGGAGATATCCCAAATTATGAACACTGGATATGAATACTGGGCACTAACTGAACTCAAGTTCTCTAGAAGAGCAGCAGGTATTCTCAACATCTGACTCTCTTCAGCCCCCAAACACCAGTATTTCTGTAATAGAAAATTCAAAGGTCGGGGATGTAGCACCGTGGTAGGGTGCTTTTCTGCTCACATAGCATATCCAAGGTCCTGGGTTCAATGTCTAGCATCACCACCACTAAAAAAATCAAATATATCTCTCTAGCACATAGGTTTCCTTCTGTATACTATAGATTTTTCATGATTTGGTTAAAATATACTGTCTGTTTTTTAATAATATGATTGAACAATCATAAAACTGCTGTGGCTTAGGTAAGCATACCCCAAAGGAACATATGTAAACACTGTCCTCAGGATGATAGGATTAGGAGGTGGTAGACCTACCATGTTGTGGAATAAGTATGAGGTCCTAGCTCTTTAAAGCCATGCCTTTGAAGGGGTTGTGGCAACCTAGCATTCCTTTTTTTCTGTTTCCCTGACTACTTTCTTTGAACCATGCTCTTAACATAACAGAGAACCAAAACAATTACAGCTATGAGCCTAGGTAAATTATTTGGTCTAATAAACTTGTGCTAAGGATTTGGTAAATTATTTGGTCTAATAAGCTTGTGCCAAGGATTTTTGTTATAGTAACAGGAAGCAAATGCAATCAGATAAGCATATTTGTCTATACATATAATCACACCAGTTGTCATGACTCCTCATTGATGTTAAGAGTGTTGACTTTAGGATCAGCGCAGAAGACAGGCTTTTTCCCACATGGAGTACCAGCGTTGTAGCACATGATTCTCTGCTGCCTGCTTAACAGCTGAGGAGGAACAAGACACTCAATGCAAAAACTTGGACTCATTAAGGTAAAATATAAAGGAAAAACAGTTCAGATAACAGATATTACTCATTGTCTGGAGGAACAGCACTCAGAAAAGTCAGCCAGTCTCGTGCTAACACACTGATTTCCAGAACTTTCTAGTACCTTGGAGAAGAATCATTTCTCAGGAGTAGTGCTGTAGACAGTTCAGCAGTCTGCCTTTCTTTTTTGTGATGAGGTTTGCTTCTCCAATCAAGTCTTAGTAACTAAGCAATAGTCAGTTTCTTTTGTGCACCAATTTCATTAGAGAAATGTCTGACATGATTCTTACAGTCTTCTGTGAATAAATATTTCAATATCTGCAGCAAAAGCTTCCTAGAAAAAGTTGAAACAACTATAGCCTCCTCTGCCTTACATTGCTCTGAGCATGGCAGAGCCACATGGCAAAAAATTACTGTATATTACCGTATCTAGACAATGAAATGCAACACACTGAACTTTTGGAAGACTTCCATTTACAGAATTTTGAACTGGGCCAATAGCCAAGATGAATCAATAATATCATATAACATCTTTCTGATGAGCTTCCTAAGTCCTAGCTCTTTTTAAAAATGTTTAATAAATACAAATTCATTTAAATCTTACAAGGAGCCCATGAACAAGGTTTACTAATCTATATTTTGAGGATGGAAGGTTTTGTGTACCTGGGAAGTAATCCAATGTCTTGTTCAAAGCCTCAGACATCCCAGGTGGCAGAGCTGACATTTAAGCAGATGCTATGTTTCAGGGGTCCATGAACTCTACTATAGTACTGCTAATTTCACAGTAGTGGATTTCAAAGGGGAGGCATGATCCAGAAGAAAAACTTTTAAAAACACAACCACCTTAGCCCCCAGCTCAGAAATACCTAGATGGGCATTCTGGAGATAAAATTTAAGAATATTCAGTGGATAAATCTGAAGGAGCTTCAGCAAACACATTTCTCGGGCAAGCTTGAGTATGATGGGTTATGTTTTCAGCAAGTTCATGAAATTAAAAGTATATCTGTTGGACCTTGAGGCCTTGAGAGATGGCTTAGCAGCCTGCTGCTTTTTCAGAAGACTAAGATTCAGTTCCCAGCACTATCATGCTGGCTTCTCTGGGAAAAATCTGCATCCATGATTATTATAAACTTGAGGCTAGTGTACTAACTGTTATACTAATCAAAGAATCATGGAGGAGGCCAACAACCTGGGTCTCTCTAACCAGCAGTAAACATAATGGAAAAAAATGACAATTTTTTAATTTAAAAAATAATATATTCAGGGAGTGACTGGCTTGGGGTGCTGCAAAATATCACCCAAATTAATGTGACCCTACTGAGAGACTTTATTATTAAATATAAATATAATGAATTACATTAGTGAATTTAGCATATGACCATATATTCAACACTCAGAGTGGTCTAAACTTTTCAGTGTTATATGAAAAATGATCATATAACCTAGCATTGAATGTTTTAAATTTGTGTTATGAAAAAGTATTTTTAAACTTTGTAATGATACAGATTTTTTGGGTCAGATTGTTTTAAGTTAAAGTGGATCTTTCTCTAGCTGTGGGTTCCCTTTACTGTGATAGGTACTGGTTACTGGAGTCCTTTCATATTTTGTAGGATGTATTCACAAAGACAACTCAACAAATATGACTTTATATTTCTTCAGAAGTAAACAGTTCAGTATTTCTGTCTTTCCTACATCCAGCAAGTAGTCAACAATTTTCTTTAATTCATTTCCCCAATTCTTACTGAGATCACTGACACTCCATTTTCTGAAGAAGGCCTGGGATTATTTGGACTGGAATTATTTCCCTCCAAACAGCGAACATGACCTACTCTAAGCATGCTGTCTACCCAGTACCTTGGCTGATACATGCTCCAATCCTATGCTAAGAGCCTGAGGGAAGGAGAATCAAAAGATCCTCAACGGACTCTTAAGGAGTGATGAAGATCAGGAAAACACTCAGAGGTACTGCATTTCAATGTGATGCCCATTTCAGCTGAATGTGCAAACCCCATGGCTATTATACTAATCACACAGGTGAATTTGCATAGAGACGCAGAGGTGCAGGACTGCTTAAGAACGGGGAAGGTGGCCAGCTGGAAATGGAACCAAGGCATTGGCACCTGTTACTGCCTAGAATTTTGTGTGTTTGTCTTTTTGACCGCTTTCCAGTTTCTTACAAGTGTACATGCCAACAAAGCAGGCTGTCAAATGCCACTTTGCCAATTCATAAAGATTAAAAGGATTTCTTCAAAGCGAGTCCAAATATGTAGCCAACGTCTCTCCCTAGCTCACATTTGGAATATGACTCTTATAATCCAATTTGTATTATTAGATTATTGCTCAATACAATTCACTGTGGCTTGAGGATTTCTGTGTTTTTTTTTTAACCTTATATTGTAAACCACGGGTGTAGAGGCATTACCTCAAAGAGATAGAGCTTAAAAAGATGAACTTAAGAGTACTGAGCCCATGCACATTTTTTTTTCTAGCCTGCAGAGGAATCTCTGTACAATTATAGAAAACGTAGCATTCAAATTGTGTGTGCCCAATTTTCATCCTAAATTAATTCTAGAATAATACAATTAAGTGTAAAGAGTGTAAAGAGTGTTTTTGTTTCAATACCAGTAAATTTATGAATTATAGATTTCTCCAGGAAACAGCCACCTGCATTTATTTCTAGAATCAAGATATCAACCACAGAGAATGGTAGTAATTCCAGGCAATAGGAATATTTCTCAAAGCATCCATGAGACCGAACATCAATGATCAAAATGCTGGACATGTATCCATAAAATTATGTTCATACTCCCTGACCACCTGCCATAGCTTCTTATCATGTGTGGAGATAAGCTGAGACAAATATGTCTAAAAGGAAGGAAAGTATCTCTTAAGATTTGACTGTTGATATTCTATTTTCAATTACTCTACTATCTAGAGGATAATAAGCTAAAGTTAAGAGTACTTGGTTTCAATGCTTACTTGTGCTATGTGGATATAGTAAAGATAGCTTATTGTCTATCTGTCATAGGAAGTCTTACAGCCAGTGGTTACCTGCCCACTGGGGCGTGGCCTTTGATACTATATATGCTGATGTAGAGCATGCATCCGGCCTCTTTTCAGGCCTCTCTGTTCCGGTGACGGGATTCATTTTCTGATCTCCATTCAAACAGAGGATAGGATTCTGATTTGTGAGTCTGCCCCTAAATAAATAATCATATATTTCTCAATTCTGAGCTAGTGTGGGATTTCTTTAAAGCTTCCATCCACATCTATCTTAAATAGATTGTCTAGGACCATACCTTGTGTCCCAAGAGGCTTTACCCTTTTTAACTATCGTTATTAATAAGATAGATGGCCATAATTCTATTCATTTCATTCTATACTAGATGAGCTAAATAATATCACCAATTCCTTTCTCTACAGAAAAGGGATGAGCATATTTAAAAATCTCTGGAAAGGTATTAGGTAAGTTCCAAATATTGGAAGAAAATAAAAGAAGCAGTTAATTTATGCATAGGGTCCTGGATAATCCTCAATATAATCATCAAACATTTTCAGACATAATAGTACTGTTTGTAGATGGAAGTTTTTCTCCTGCCTGTTCCCTCAGCCATTCAGTCACACTGCATCATCATCTTCTCCCAAAGCCTCTAACATGCTGACAATTCAAGCCTCTAATCTGCTGTTCTCTTGCTGATGAACTTGAACTACTATCTCACAAACACTCGTTCTTTGACAACACATAGAGCAAGAGATGACACTTTCAGAATTGGGTATTTTAATCTTAACAGGTCAGTCTAAGGATGGTATATCACTTTGGTGCCCTACTTCTGCTGCACTTTCTGAATATTGCTAACCTATTTGAAATCTTAAATTTTGAATAATTTGATTAATTCTTTTCTTCAATAAAAGAAGTCCCTTTTTTAATCCCGCTTGTCAATATTCTTCTAAGTCCCTTCCCATCATCTGACTGACCTATAAACGTGTTCATTTTATTTCATAATGCTTCTGTGGCTTGTCCATGGGACACCATGCTAGCTTTGTATTTACTCATTTAAGAATCATTACAAAATATCTAATACATGGCTGGGTAATTTCAAAAATCTTAGGAAAATAAGAATATACATTTAACTATGAACTCCCTAATCCTTGAGTTGGTAAGGACTCTATAAGTAAATATGAAAGATAAGTTTCAGAGAAAGAAAATTCTGTTAAAAAATCAGCATGAGGAAAATAATACATAATGACCCTTTTACAGGGGATAGGGGCTGAAAAATTTTGCAGATGTGCCAGGGAAATCTGTATAATTAAGCCAGGAATCATGGAATATCACTTATGGAAACAGAACAATAGAATATTTGAGGTAGAAGAACCATCTGACCTCCAGGTCACACATGAGAATGGGCACTGAGTCCTGGAGCATGGAAAATTATGCTCATCTGGCCATGATCAGGGTATGACAGTTAAATGTCAAGGAGGTGGGGACTGAGCTCAGCTTGAAACTCAGTTTCATCAAGATACAAATATGTGCTGTCTTTCAGGTGGGGCAAGAACTTTTGACTAAAGGTTTTTATGGGAAGCTCATTCTAACAAGACTATTCAGTCTTTGAAAGTATCCCTCATCATTGATGTGTCTTCCTCTCACAAGGGTAAGATTGATGTTTTGAAAATGCCAGGAATTAGGTATGCATTTGGTAAAAGACAGTGAAAAGTGGTGGGCACTCTTCTCACACTCTGGGATTAGGTTGCAAGAACAAAACACAGTATTTGTGATATGTAATTGCCTCTCTACATGTATGCAAAATTCTTTGAAGTCATCAAATGGTACTCTTAATGTTGTCAACAATAATAGCCATTCATGTTAACCTTAAAATTTCTTTCTAAATTCATTTTTCTCAAAAACTAGAAATTAACATAATTCCCTTTAATTAAGCATTCTTCAGCTATGTATATTTGAAGAGATAATACATTATGAAATGTTTGTACATCCATCTATATACATATTTATAGAGATAGAAGTTTATGTTAAAATAATACATATGATACATATACTTCTAAATATCTATGAAATGACAAGTGGGATATACTTGATATGCTTATATTTTATGAATGCATAATATATGGCATATATTTTATTTCTTTATTCTTAATAATTTTATACAGGTTTACAATAAAATGTGATATCTATCTTCCATTTCACTCATCTAACTTTCCCCATTTCCCGCCAAAGTATCTCTCTCCCAACCTTATGCATTTCTTAGTGAGGGTAGGCAGAAATGCTAAGAAATGCTGTCTCTGATCACATTACCAGCTCAAAGCAGCTGTGGTTATCTGCACAATATCATGCCTTAAATTTAAAAATTTTTAATGTACTCTTAAAATCACTTTATTGATAAGTACCAGCAATTCAGAAATGATGGTCTAATCACTTTGACTGATTAATTCAAAACATTCTGAGTCTGTCATCTCATCAAAATGATGCACAGACAACAGCTGCCGTTGTTGTGAGCACAAGCACACATGGGTGGGGCACATGTAAAAAGAATAAATCTGGCAGCATCTCTCAATGAGAGGCAGAGCAGTATTCCTCCCATTGGTTAAGTAGCTTCTCCAAGGTCTAATGTGAGTGGGTGTCAAGCTGACGCTGAGTGACTGCTGTTGAAGGGATTCTGCTTGGTGATTGAAGGATGGGGCACTTTCCCATCTCGTTGCCTTATTTTCAATGAACACCTTGGGGACCTGCCTGTTTCCTGCTGGAAGTGGCAGCACAGTAACAAAGTCGAGAGGAGAAATTTATCACTGGAATGTTCCTCCAGTGACTCTGTAGCCTTGGTTCAAATACTTTGATGATGTCTTCCATGGCAGAAAGCAGGCTATGATTAATACCAATGTCACAAAGTAACATCCCTAATGCGGGGCAGGTGATAAATATGAGGGAGCTTGAGTTCTGCTTTTATTTTATGTTCTTTATCAAATCTCAGGTTCACAGAGCTCTAACTTATGTAGGGAAGGAATACCTGCAAAAAGGCTAAGGGCCTCATTAAGCATTAATGGCGCATTACACACACCCCAAGTATACTCACCTGCATCTTCAACTGCAAAGTCTCTTCCTAGAATTGTAAAGAATGCACATCAAACCAGATGTGGCAGAGTGGGTGGGGCTAGTCAGCCTCATTAGCTATAGAGTAACACATGCGCTGTAGAGTAGAATGAATTACTCATGGACTTTCACATTGAGAAGGGCGAATTTTTTCATTACAAATATTTTAAATATGTAACCTAGACTTACAGCAACTGTAGACTTACAGCAACTGGATATGTAATACTTTGCTGACACACATGGGAGGTTGGCCCCTTTCAGAACAGAAAAGGAGGCGGAGTGGATTAATGGGGAGGGAATGCTTTGCATGGGGGTGGCTAGGGACTCAGACAAAGTTCAGTGAAGGCATTGTGTCTATTCAAGAGGCATGTACTCTGCCAAGGTGTTGAAATTCTATGCTGTTTCTCCTCTCAGGGGAGCCATATATAAGGCAATTGGCCAGCACTAGGCACAGACACATATACATAATTGAGAACTCAGAGGATGTGGTTGGTTTTGAAGCCTTCAAATTTTTTACTTATTTTACATGAAATCATTCTTCAAGGACTCTGGAGCTAGAACACATTATCATAGTTTATACAGTGTCAGAACTTAGTTATCAGTTGATACAGCCTCAGAAGTTGTGACAGAATTAGAAAAATTTCTCCTAATACCTCATTTTTGGTAGATCAGTAATGTTGAATATGTCTTTTTATAGGCAGATACTTGGGGCATATAGAGTTTAGATAACAGACTGTCAGAGATGTTTACTATGTGGTTCCAGTATGTGCTAGAAAGAACAGTAAATAGCAATTATATTTTATTTTCATAGATTTCTTAATTGGACTTGCATGCTATTTAGAAAAGTGCCCAGTTCAAGGAAGATACTCAGTAAACCACTGCTTTTTCAATTAGGAAAGTTTATGCATTGGTTTTATATCTGGGTTGCTGATGGATTTGATAAAAACTCAAATTTGATTTTTAATGCATTGCAGACAAGATAAATATGTGTCACATATACTGGGAATTTCTGACTTACTCCCTGAGATAGCTTGCTTTCTAATCAACTTGATGTGGTGTGAAATCTCTTGGGAAGGAAATCTCAATGAGGAATAATCTAGATCAGGTTTGCCTGTGGCATATCTGTGAAGGATTAAGTTGATTTACCTTAATTGTGGTAGTAAGACCTCACTGTGCATAGCACCTTTCCTTAGTCAGGGGATTCTGAAGTATGTAAAAGTAGAGAATGTGAGCTGAGAACTAACATGAATGCATTCAATACTCTCTGCTACTGAGTACAAATGCTCCATGACCTATTCCCTAAGCTCCTGTCGTTGTGACTTCTTTGTTATTATGAATTGTAATTCATAACTGTGAGCTAAAATAAGCCTTCAAGAATTATGCAATTTCTGTTTAATTTGTACAGTTGTGGCATCAGCTATCAGGACTGAAGAATTTTTTATTTTAAATATGCATTACTGAATATTAAGATGCAAAAATTTATAGGAGAAATCAAGAAGTCCAGCAGCCATTCCAGTAGAGAAAGACTTAGGAACAAAGTGGTAATATACCACATGGAGGCAATGCAGAACAAATATCCTGTGCATTGAAGATACAGTAATTCAAATATTTAGGTATAAAAATCAACATATATAGGAATGTTAATATGTGAGATAAACAATTCAGATCACTCTGCCATTTCTCTCTCATTTTATAAAGAGGTTCTGCCATAGAATTAGTAATTACAGTAAGGAAGGATACAAATGTTATTGAGAAATTATAGTGGTCAGGGAGTCATGAGCAAAATAGTTTGGCGAAGCATTCCAGGCAAAAGAAGCACCATGAGAAAAGAGTGAAAAGTAAATATAAAAATGGAGATTTATTAGTTTAGGAGAGAGAAACAGAGGGAAGAGGGAGGGAGGAAGGGAAGAGTGGAAATAGGGGGAGGGAGAGGTAGGCAGAGAGAGGAATGGAAAGAGAGGGAGAGATAAGAGGGAAGAAGGAAGAGGTAGATGGGAAGATGGAGATGGGGAGGGATGGGAAGATGGAGCTGGGGAGGGATGGGAAGATGGAGATGGGGAGGGATGGGAAGATGGAGATGGGGAAGGATGGGAAGATGGAGATGGGGAGCAAGGAAGAGAAGGAAGGATAGAAAAAGAGATGGGGAGGGATGGGAAGATGGAGACTGAGACATCATGTTGAGCTCTTAAAACCTCTAGTAAAAAAGATCCAAATTCTGTCACCTTGAAGTGACTTCCTTAACATGTGTGTAATGGCATGTATATCGAATTGAAAAGAAAATAGTGTTCCTCTTTGTAGAAACCAAAAGAACTGCAAAGATTTTCAAGACTAAATATCCAAAGTGTGGTTCTGATGCCGCATGATACTGAAGTCCATGTGCTCATGTTGTAGAAAGGCAGACAGAAGAGAACAGCAGCAGACAGTGTTTTGGAAAGGATATACAGTCATACAAGGAAATCAGGACCTGTGGGAAGAACTGGGTTATGCATGCCTGGGTCTGGAGGTAGGTGGTTACAGTGAGGAATTTGTGCTTTGTTAATAATGGAGACTGCAACATTCAAACTGAAAAATAAGTACTCCTTATGTGTTATCCATTTTTCTAAACACTATGCGTGGTGTGAATTCATATCATTGATAGTAAACTGAAAACTGCAGAGCAGATTATTTTTATAACCATGAAAGAAAACTCAGTAGCAATATCTTCGAAGGCCCATCCTGCAGGCACAGTTGACCCCAGTACGATTTATGCAAAGCTTCTTGCAGAAACCCATCTCAGTGTGTAGTAAGAACCAGGACTCCTTCTAGACTAGAGAGCAGTTTGACATCTCTGGAGATCATGAGGGACCAGAAGGACAAAGCTGAAGAGACTGCTCCCAAGCATTGGGGATGCAGCTTTGAGACAGAGCACTTGCCTAGCATGCACAGCACACTGGGTTCCATTCCTTATACTGTAAGGAAATAAAATAAACCTTTATTGTCTATCAAATGCTCTGCGGAAGGATAAAGGAATATCCCAGTAAATGTGTTCCATGCTGTCTCCATGCCTCACAGCAAGCCTCATGATAACAAAAATGGGTGAAGCTCACATACGAAGACAAATGTAATTTTTCTATTTTGCATTACTTTCTCTTGCCACCTGCCCCTCTTGTAACTATCCCTGTGATCCCATTGCCAGCTTCTGAACCTTTGCCTTATTTCTCTCAAATAAAGGTAAGCCCCCATATCCCAGACATCAGATCTAATCTTTCCAGTTGTTAGTGATGGTTTGATTGATATTTGGCCCCAGGGATGAACACAAGACTTTGTGCATTAAAGTAAGTTCTCTGTCACCCAGCTACAACTCCAGTTCCTGTTTTGCACTACATAATGTTCTTTTTTCTCTTGGCAATATAGTTAATATTATGGCCTTTAATCATAGATAAATTGCTCAGAAATATCTTTAAATTTGAACCTGTTATACCAACCATCCCAACCACCCAAGCTCTCCCCATCCTCCCCTACTCATTTCTCTCTCCCCCTCTCCCCTTACCTCCACCTCACCCCCACCCCCAAGCTCCTAATTTTGGCCTGGCAATCTTGCCTACTTCCGATATCCAGAAGGATAACTACATGTTTTTCTTTGGGT
>LOEQ01000871.1:768256-817264 GCA_001685075.1 Bramus lutescens
CTGGTCTGCATCCCCAAATGTCTTGATGGCTTACAGGGAAGTTTTTCACCTCTTGGATAGACCCAATGCTACAAAAGTAAGGGCTATATTCTATACTTTCAATCTTTGTTTTTGTTTCTTTTTTTTTATTTCAGGCAATGAACTAGCCAATACTCTCCAAAATGATGCTACTGCTCTTTGGCTAATTGGATATAGTTTCAAACTGTGCTCTTAACTCTCTATGCTTAGGTTAATAAAAGTTGCAGACTTCAACAGAGAAGTTTCTCAAGTGCCATAGATGGTGGGTAAGGCACTCACAACAGCCAAAGCACAGAGCATAAGTGTCAGAGGGATGATCAACTACAAAAGGGACATGTATATCACACTCTCCCCAAGGTTCAGGGAGCATCGCAGAAGAGAAGTAGAAAGGCCGTAAGAGCTAAGAAGTCAGGGAGGACCAGAGTGAAGCAGTGTCTTCTGGATATATCAAGAACACTGAACTCACGACATCACAACAGCTGTGTTTGCCTGCACAAAACCAAGACAGTCAACATTTGAGAAAGAAGTGGGAAATGGTGCCTGGGCCTATAGGTAAATGACGAGCATTAGACAGTTGGCTCTGCAGGGAGGGAGCCAGTTTTCTCTAAAGATTTGGTTCCTGATAGGTCTCTCATACCTCAGAGGATGGCCCACATCCATGACTATATGGTCTCAACCAAGTGGATTCAATGGATTGTTAAACTTACTTTTTAAAAAAGAGAACATAAAGTTGGGAGAGTAGGGAGAAGGAGAAGATGGATGAGGAGTGGAGGCAAAAAGCTGGGAGCAAATATGTTCAAAATACATTGAACAGAATGCATGAAGAACAGATGAAATATTGACGTAAAAAATCCATTGCTTTATAGACTAGAGATCACACGACTGATGTCTTGAGCAGGAAAACTGATGGGTAACTGTGAAACATTAATTTCAGTATATAGGGATGTTCTTGCTTCCAGGACACCCTTATTAAATTTGAATACCTCTTCCTTTTACCTTCAGTTTTTGTTACTGTTACTGTTTTTATTAAGACTGTGTTTTACTATGTAACTCAGTCTGAATTAAAATTAGCTGTCCTCCTGCCTCAACATCCCCAGCACTAGAATCAGTTTTAGATTTCCAACTTCATGGTCCTCCACCCAATCTCTTAATTTTAAACTTATAGTTTGTCACTTTTCTACTAAAACTCTATTTGAATGAAACCAAGATGAGTATTCTCATTTTTTCCATTTAATGTATCACCTATGTTCTTAGAACTTCACTATCCCTGTGATTTCATTTTTCTTTTCCTTATTTTGTTGACATAAAGTACTCCTGTCTAGCTACAGTAGACAATATTCTCTCTTTCCCATAGATATTAATTCTATGTATAATTTATAATATGTGCATTTCAAATAATGAGTAAATAAAATGTCTGCTAGTAAATTAAAGCAATTTCTTAGTTCTCTTATGCTCTCAGGCTTTTGCAACATCTGTACACACTGATATGACTCCAAATATAAAATCAGCCTGACGTTATAGAGAATAGTGTTGCTGCTTCTTGTGCACACCTGTGCAATTTTCCATGTAAAACAGCACATTCAGGGTGGGGGTGGTGCACACCTTTAATCCCAACACTTGGGAGGCAGAAGTAGGTGGATCTCTGTGAGTTCGAGGCCAGCCTACAAGAACTAGTCTACAGGAGCTAGTTCCAGGACAGCCTCTAAAGCTACAGAGAAACCCTGTCTTGAAAAACAACAACTACAACATCAACAACAACAACAACAACCCCCACCATATTCCTTGACTTACATGACCATATTCCTTGACTTACATGATAGTTTGTGATATTAATCTTTCTTGTCAATTTGACTGGCTCTGGAATCAGCTGAGAGGGAGAGCACGCTGGATGGGTCTGTAAGAGCATTTCCTGGAAGGATGAATTGAGGTTTAAGACCCTCTCTCAGACTTCTTCTGCAGCCCAGATAGAAGAATATCCAAGAAGAGAGTTGTTGATTTTGTTCTGTTTAGTCTACCTTTGTCCCTCACTGGAGTGCATCTACCCTGTTCTGTTGTTTCTGAAGCTATTGCCACCCTTCACTGCCATCAGAGTTCAGTTTCTTAGGTTTTCAAACATAAAATGGAAACTAGAGGCTCTCCAGGAATCTTCCAGGCTTTCTGCATAAGGCTAGAACTACTAAGAGATTCAGCCTCCAAGTTTTAGCTGCTATTGGATTCTCAGCCTCACTAGTGTATACACAATCATTGCTGAACCAATCCAAAATTATCATTTAAAAGGAACTAATAAATCTTTATGATGGGTATTCATTCCCTTTGTCCTCTTTCTCTAGAGAGTCTGGACTAAATAGACTCATCTTTAAGGAGTGACATTGGAGTAGTTTTCCTGCTAAAATATTTCCTCATTTGTATTTAAAATATTTTCTCATTTGTAGTCTTCTCTATTATCTGTGATCATCATATTAGATGTGTGACTGCATCTGGTTTGTTGTATGCTATATCTCAATATTTATGTTCCTCATTTATATACATTTTGCACTTGTAACATCAATGTTTACAGAAAATTTTAATAAAAAACAGTGGCCATGTCAATGAATTTTCAGAATTTCATTGTTCTCCTATTAAATGAGATTACAGGTCAATAACCAAACACATTGCTTAAAAACAGCAGGGATCATTGCAGAATAAGGGACAAAAGAGTGTAAGAGCCAGAGATGGTAGGTGATTACAAAGAAAAACAGTGTCTGCTGCATATAAAAGAGCAGCTGGACATATGTACTCATAGTGGTTATGAGCATGCACGAGATCTCAGGGCAGACCAAACCCTAACAAGGATAGGAGAGTTAGGTACATCGACCCACCAGCAGTCAAGCAGTTATTGGCAACTGATCGCTGTTGGGAGAAGGAGAGTTAGTTTCCTTCAAGCATGGAAACCCCTGGTAGTTTAACTATACTCCAGTGAAAATCCACACAAATTGATTGGACTTTATGGGTGGCAGGATGTCACATAATACAGTGAGTAAGGAAGTAAAGTGGATCTAGAAGAGTTAGGGAGAAGGTAAGCAAATGCAGTCAAAACACATTGTATAAAATTCTCAAAGAAGTTCAAGCAAAAGAAAACAAGTACTCTGGGCTGTGATTATGTTAATATGCTTGTGGTTGTTGATGCTTTTTTTATATCTTCTCTTACTGAGCAAAGGTCCTATCAATTAAATATGGACAAAGTCATCAAAACTAAACTGGATTCAAGAGTCAAGACTATTTTATTTAGATTGTCATAGCTTTAAACTTTTTGGTTTTGTGAAAAGCAAAAATCCATTTAATTCTGATTAAAAATCATGAGATCCTTTTTTCCCCAAAGACAGATATTTCTATGTTGATCCCAGAGAGTGGGTGGATTCCTTGGGTATTTGATTGTTTGTTTGTTTGTTTGTTTGTTTGTTTGTTATCTGTTCCTTCACTTATCTCAGGTGTAAATTTCATTGGAAGTAGTATCACCACATGTAGGGGCTATTAGAAGTCAATTTGAAATAAGACCTTCTAACACTCGTCTGGGTTATTACCTATATTAGAAGCAAAAAGGACACTGATTTGGGATCCATTTTGGCTATAATATGAGGATTCCCAGATCAGCCTGTTTCCAAGTAACAGGGCAATTTTGCATTTTGCCTGAAAGCAGTGTGAACATACTTTTCTTGGAAGACTTATTGGGGCATGAGAGTATGGCTGCACATTTTAGTTAATAGAGCCACATACATATAAGCAAAATGAACGCATGACTGGGCTCTTCTGAAAGCACATAGAAACTGAAAATTATAGAAATACCTTTTCTCAGGAGCTAGAGGACTACTGCCAAATACTATTGAAATTTGTCAGGAATGCTGGGCAGGCTGCCCATCCGTAGCTGATCCTTCTGTGCCTCAGATTCTGTCACTATTAAATTGAAAGGAAGAAAAATGGTATCCTTAGCTAAAAAAACACCAAGGCCTCCTTCTCTGTAAATGGAGAATAAATACAGAAGGACAAAAGAGGATCAGAAGCTGATATCATAGAGGTGGGCATGTTGATCCAAAAGAGGTTTTGATGTTGATATATACATTATGCATGGCTTGGGAGATGGTTCCATGAGGAGGGTAAAGCACCTCCATACAAGCACAAGGACCTGAGGTTAGATCTCCAACACCCAAGTGAAAGTCAAAAGTGACAGAGGCATGTGCCTCTAATCTCAGTACTTCCTGGAGTTCTCTGGCTAATCAGCTGAAACTAAGAACTCCAGCTTTAGCAAGAGATCCTCTTGCTAAATAAATAATAAGGTAGATAAATGATGTAAGAAGAAGACATTCACAGAGTTCCATGCCCTACATATATGCGTTGAGTGCACGCACGCACACACACACACACACACACACACACACACACCATCANTCATCATCATCATCAGCAGCAGCAGCAGCAGCAACAGCCAAAGGCTCAGATATTGGGGAAACACATTGAAAATATGATCCTAAAAGGTAAACATGTAGTCCATGAATGGAGATAGAGGAGGAGTGGATAGGGATGTGGGTAGATGGGAGTGGGGAGAGACCAGAGGAGAAGAGGGAGGGGAAACTGGCTGGTATGTAAAATTATGAAAAAAGTGACTTAAAAAGGTAAGCATGTGGGTGATTAATTCACTTCTTTGCCACTTCACATATATCTCAGTCAAATATCCTGGGGTATACTCTGAATGCTTTCAAGTTATTCTTGCCCAATATAATCTGGTATGGAGAATTTTCCAAGCACGGGGCTGGTATCAGGAACAAAACAAGCATGTATAAGAGGCTGGAGAGTGAAATCCTTATTTGTGCTCATAAAATGTGTTCCACTTGCCTTTTGAGTTTAGATCCTTCATGACTGTGGTCAAGTTCAGCAGTGTAGCTCACAGTTTCTTAGGAATGGCATTTTGAATGCATATCCTCAATTTTATTGTTCCACCTGCTGTGAAGATGAAGCAGTTTAGCTCTTTTTGTGTAATAATGCACAATGAAGGTATCCTTAGATAGAAGCTATGGTGCTTTCCTCATGGCATAGTGAAAATCTTCACATTTCTTTGGAGGGAGGCACAGAGATTTTTAGAAACTACCACTGTTCCTTCATTTTGGAATATCATATCTAGCAACATTTTCTCTGTTATATTGTCTTGAGGCATCATTTTTATGCATGTGTATGTGTGGTCGGTATGCATGTTAATGGGCTGGTGACTGGGTATACATGCATATGTGGTATGTGTGGAGTTCTGAAGCTGATGTCAGACACTCTTTTTTTTAAATTATTGAATCAGGACTTCTTGGTGAATCTCCAGCATCTTGCCCTATCACCTTCCAAGTTCTGGGATTACAGGAGATGGTTATAAGTATCTACCCTTTTGGGGGTTCTAAACTCTGGTCCCCAAACCTGTGTGTCAAGTGTTTTATCCACTGAGCAATCTCCCCAGCCCTTATAAGGTTTTAGTTAATATTTTCCTTTTGGTTTTAAGAAGTTCATAAGGATGTTCTTGGTCTGATATAATCAATTTTTATATCCCTCCATATATACAAAAGTACATTTTCTCTCCAGTATTTATAGAACCCCATTAATAATTAGTAATTCTCTAAAATAAAATTCCCATATGATTCATAGCCATGAAATATGTGACATCTAGTGCTTAGTAAGAAAGGACTCAACTGAGGCTCTGGAATCTCTTACATCTCCTCACTCCAGAGCCCACACCCCATTCACTGCTCCACGAAGTCACGTGTGTGAGTGTTCTAGCCTACCCTGTTCACAACTGACTTCATCCTTTGATGCCACTCTCACTTTTAACATCTAACAAATCTATTTTGTAAACAGGACATTTTATGAAGTAACCCCAACTTTCCTTTCAGCCATACTTTATGCCAGACACTTATGAGGCCTGTATTCCTCGTTCACAAAGACAGATAATAATTTAAAATTTTATTAAATCCCCACAATTCCCAGGGAAAGAGCTACACGCTAGAGGTTCAAGGGTACCTATCAGATACAATTAGTTGGAGACAAGCAAACTAGAGAGGTAAGATGGTGTGCATGTAAGTTTCCTCCCTATATAAAGGCCCGAATTTCATCATAGCAGGAAAGGCACAATAGGAGAACCATGGTTACAATGTATCCACAGTTAGGAAGCAAAGGAAGATGCTTGCTGTTACTCAGCTTCCTTTCTTCTTTTTATACACATTGGGACTCCAGCTATAGGGCAGATGGAGCTACCCATAGTCTTCCCACCCTTTAAAGAAAACTACAAAAATCCATCACAGACATATGCAGAAGTGTGTTTCCATTGTGATTTCAAATCCATGGAAGTTGACAATCAAGATCAACCACCACAGCAAAACAACTCTGACTTCATCAGGTATAAAAACAACCAAAGATAGTGCTGTCATTTGTGTCTTCAGCGTTCCCCCATTTTAGCCTCCTTTCTATTGCATTCTAAGGTACCATGACCAAGGAAACTTTTAGAAAAAAGAGTTTATTTGAGGATTACAGTCAGAGGGTGAGTCCAAGATGACCATGATGGGAAACATGAGAGCAAGCAGGCAGGTATGGTGCTGGAGCAGTAGCTGAGAGCTTGCATCTTGGTTCACAGGTAAAAGGCAGAGAACCACATGGGAAAGGCCTGAGGTTGTGAAACCTCAAAACCTACCTTTAATGTCAAACAATCTCCCACAAGGTCATACTTCCTAAATATTTCCACCAACTGGCAGGCAAGTAGGAAGCATTTCCATTTAAACAACCAAACCCCTAAAGGTCTAGATAGTAAATCTTTGGTCCACAGGGGTGATACTCTTGAAAGTGAAAAAAATAAATAAAAGAACCTTTAATAAGTGATGCCTACTGGGAGGCTTGAAGGTCACTGTAAGTGTGCCCACAAAGAAAACTTTAGGACATCAGAAACCCCTATCTTTCATTTGCCTACCAGCAAGTGTTTTTGTTTGGTTGTTTAGCTTTTGTTTTTGCCACATCCTTTCACCATAGTGTTCTTGTCCCAAACCTTGAAGAAAGGGAATAATCAAGCTCCAAATAAAACCTCCAAACCCATAAAATGGAACAAACCCACTCCCTATGTTACCTCAGGTATTTCTAACAGAAAAGGAGAAGCAATGAGAATAGTGAGCTTCCATGCGAAATTAATATTCAAGGTAATACCTAAGGGTCAATAGAAGTTAGTCAACCAAACAGTGTGATTATGACTGTACTCTGAGGGAGCAGATAGTACTAGTGTCTTGTAAACAGGAAATGTTGAGCAGCATATGATGAGTTCAAGAAGGTGCAAGTATAGAATTGCTTCAGCATTCATTAGGCAACTGTTTTGCTACATCTGCCCCTTTGCTCTTCAGCCCACATCTCTTACTCCTCACTGTCCACCCAGTTGGTTCTCAGGCATCACTTACTGCACAATCTCCTGTAAGAAATCCCCTCAAGCACTGCACCGTAACTGCAGGATAATGTCCACTCGACCTGCTTTTCCTGCTTCCCCAGGGCACAGAGCTGTATTCATAGTCTGCTCACATTAGCTTTTTCCTACTACTACACCCAAGTCTAGATGCTTTGAAAGACAGGATATGAGATTCCCCATCTTCTGTTTATTTGACTTGTAACATAGAACAAATGCACACATTTTTGAGTAAAAAAGAGGAGAGACAGTTAAAAATCACATCCGTTATTACTTCAGCCTGCTATGAGGCTTCTTGTTCATTTTCCCAGCCACCTGAACTCCCAAAATAATCAAACAGAAACCATATTATTTACAATACTTTTTGGAAATATTTTATTTTTAAAATTAAAATTCACAAAAATATTAAGTGTATTTCTGACTAATTCATATCTTAAGTTAACCCATCTCCATTAATCTGTGTATGCCACGAGGTAAAGTTCTGGTGGCTGTAGGAAGAGACATCTTCCTGATTCAGTGGTAGAAAAAAAAATTTACACCATATTTGAAATGGCTGCTTCCTGGGCCGTGCTTCCAGTACAAACTCTGATGAGGTCCAGCTATGGATTATTTAAATGTGTTTTTTTTGAAAAGAGTGCTACAACTTGCTTAATGGCAATATGTACCCATTGTGTGCCGGAAAATGGAGCAATGTGCATGGCTGTCAAAAGCAGCAAACATGTATCCACCATGTTGGACTGTGCAAAGCAAGCAGGCAGAACTGTGGAGCTGGTCTTAGCCATGTCCATGTAACATTTAAAAAAAAAAGTGCTCAGAGTCAATGGATAATTACAGATATGTGATAAAGACAAATTCAGATGGAAAAAACCTCTAAATGGGTCACAGTGTTAAATAAATATAAATAAGCTTAGCAGAGAGAAACAAAGAATAAAAAGAGTTTTTTAAAAAGTAAATGGTTAAAAAACAAAGTCTTTAAAGAAAAATAATATAGTCAAAAATTAAAGAAATAAAGATAATAAAATAAATATTAAACTTGTAAAAGCAGTAATAGAGTAAAAATAAGCTACATAAAGATGAAATATACACAGAGGGTCTGGGTTATGTATATTATTGTGCTTTCTTTAAATTTTTTTACTGTGAAGAAGCTAATTACCGAGAGACATTTCATTGTATGGGTTGCTAAGATAAACAATCATAGATATTATAAAGGTATCAAGACTTCAGAATTTGGGTCTAAGAATTTGTTGCTTTGGAAAAGAGATTCTGCTTTTGTTCGCAGAGATTGAAAACCTATGGAATTCTTCCGGACTAATGTGGTTTGATGGACCAAGACTCCCTAAAATGTTGCTGTGAACATCCCCAAAAATACTTCTCTCAACAAAAAACAGAAAGCTGTTTAGAGAAAAGTATACCCTTATTCCCAAATATTGGTTATAAATATTTGTTTATAATTAAAGGGGGATATGCTATAGAGATGGATACTTTGCATTGGTACAGATTTTGATCTATTGATACCAAATTTAGGTCAATTTTGTGAATTATATATATTTCTGCTCTTGATTAAAGTATTGTGTTTGTGTAGCTCACTTAAAAATATAGAATTAAGACATAGGTTAATAGATTATCATCTATACTAGTCAAGCTTGTAGTCATATTAGTTAGGTTTTCTAGATATGTAGAGATATATTTCAATTAGATAGGTATTCTCCAAATCTTTCAGCGAACTTCAGAATATGGCATTTATATGTTTTTATAACTACGACTTTTCAGGACATGAGACACATCTGCTCCTGGCAGTACCAATTACTTCAAGAGGATGATGGGTATCAAAGAGGCTCCTTATGGAGTTGGTTAGCCACTTGGGCAAGAAACTGCTCTTGCCTGTATGCTGTATGAACTAGACATGCAGGACTCACAGAGAAATGACTGCTGAACTCGCCTAAAGGTAAAGATCGTCCTTCAGGGTTCCTGCTTCATCAAAGAGTCTGCTAGACATTCTGCAGGATACAGAAGAAAGTGGCTGAAAAACTGCCAATATAGGCAGAACTGTCTTTGAAATTTCCTGCTCTGTGGAAAAGTCTGCTGGATACTATGGGCCTGTAGGCTGAAGATGAATGCTCCAATGGTACAGAAGAACTTTGGGTGACTATCCAGGAAGAAAGATATCTCTGCCATTTCTAGAGTTTTAGAAGTTGCTTACAGTGCACTTCCTGCTTACTTAGGTAATATTATATCCTTCTGGAGTCTTTGATGTAGTTGAAGAATAGATAGTTATAATTTTACTGAGATATGGTAAAAGTTAAAATAGCTATGTAATTTTTCTATGTTAAAGTTCTGATAAAAGATTTTCTAGATGTACAGAGATAAAGTAGATATCAATATTGTAACTGTAATTCTTGCTTGATACCTGTTTTGTTATATGTAATTTACTACGTTAAAGTTAAAAAACCTTTCTTTTTATTTAAACATAAAGGGGAGGTTATGTGGGATTCCCCCTCTGTATTCTATGAATATCATTTGTTAATAAAGGACTGCATTGAACTTATAGCAGGGCAGAACTTAGCTAGGCGAGGAAAACTAAACTGAATGCTGGGAGAAGGAAGGGAGAGCATAGTCAGAGAGAAGCCATGTAACCCTGCTTGATACAGATGTTGGAACTTTACCCAGCAAGTGACAGCCTTGTGGCGATACATAGATTAACTGAGATGGGTTAATTTAAGATATGAGTTAGGCAGAAGTATGCTTAAGATATTGACCAAACAGCACTGTAAATAATAAGGGTTTTTTTGTGTGTGACTATTTCAGGGCTGAGCAGCCATGAACTAACTAATAACCTCTTACAACAGCAGCCCATCTGTAAATTCAGTGACCTGTTGTGTTAGATATGTATTCAGCTCTGGGCATGTATGAGGGGAATAAATTAATTCAAAATTTCCCAAAGGAAACACAGAAATGACTCATGGGATTGTCATCTCCTCAAGATAACATAGAAAAAGACCAGTGACAGATAAAAGAACAATCTGAAATGTTTCAGAAAATCTACCCAGACCCTGTAGACTTCTAGAGAGAATAATTAATTTTATTGGAACAGAGAGAAATATAAAGAAGTGCAAATATTTGGTTTTGTTGAGTCAGAGGATGGGGTTCATTGTGATGTGCAAATAATACTTGAGGAAATCTTTGGAGACATGATTCACCAAAAAGGAAACAAAAAGCAGGCTATCAGCACAAGAGTTCGTTTTTCTTCAGATGGTGCTTCCATTTAGACAGACCCTTTCTTTGCACATTAAAGAAAGAATTAATTGTAATTGATATATTCAGTTGGAGTGTGGGAACAACAAGTAACATCATTTCCTACTAATGCCCCCCCCCGAAAAGAATTGTTTAATAGCAAAGATGGTAAAATAGAAAAGGGAGGTGTCGGCAATGTAGAAAAGCAAGGGAATAGATGAGGAGACAACACTGGTGTCTGCAGAATGTCACATTCCTATGCTCACAGCCTCTGGCGGGATCACAAGAGGTAACAGGAACTGTCATCATGATTGTTGTGCTAAAAAGCAAAGGATAAATTACAAAGGGAAAATATTCTCCCTAAAAATGCAGTGTTGTTGCATACACACTTGGATGTGTTATTGTTTCCGTTCTTAGTAATGGTGATGATCTCTTCTCAGAAAGCTCTTCAGAGGGAGAAAAGAATCTATGCTAATTGCAACATTACCATGAAATAATATAATCTCTACAAAAGATGGTTGTTAGCAAAGGGAACAGACCAGGTGTACAGCTTTATTTGCACCCCATCACTCCACTCTAGAAAACAGACATTATAAATCCTGTACAAACATGAAACTCCCCAAAGACCTCAGTTTGGGTCACCTAGCAGCATGTAGCCCCCTTCTTTACACACTCCATTGCTGACAAAGGGCATACCTTCCACGGTTGCTCTCTTAGGCTGGATGGTGATAGCTCCTTCTGCAATATCTTCATGCTGATGCAGTGGGTTGATCTTGGATCCCCAGCTGTCTGATCCCACCCAGAGAAAATGGCCCACTTGGTCAGCTCTTTTGGCTGCTGCAAGGATCTGCCTATGGAAGGGAACACAAGAGAGCATATAGATGTAAAAGCTGAGCACAAACATCTTTAAGCTTAAGTACAGGCAAAACAAGCTCTCCAGTTTCAGAACATAAGCAGGTAATAGCAAAGGACTCTGACAAGGATTTATATACAGCATATGTAAAGAAATTCATAAACTTGTCAAAGCCCTTTGAATAAAACAAATGAAATATGTTAGAAGTCAAAGGTAAAAGGAGAGATAAACATATAATAAGCTAAAGATACATATTCACATTATTAAAAGTTGTGAAAGTACAGTTTAGAAAAAGATTCTAAATTCCTTTCTCATAATGGCCAAATAAAGTCTTGTTTTACTTCATTTTGTGACATTGGGCTTCAGGTGGAGAGGTGAAATAGTGGTAAATATCATTTCCAGAAAGTACTATGTCAATATAAATCATAGATCTCCAGTCATTTATTAAAATAAACAGATTCTACTTTCAACATGAAAGTTCATTTTCCATGTTTAGGTGAGTATAGTTTTCAAATATCAAAGGCAACAAGAGAAAAAGTAAGAAAAGGAAAACGTGATATTAGAGAGAAAGGTTTCATACTGAAATTTGGAAAAGAGGTGAAAATGAGAGACACGTACACATGTACACATGTATCAGAACACATATATACATTTGCATACATACACATAAAACTATACCCACATATAACATACACAAACATACAATATCTTGTCACTCTGGATTTTCAATTTTCAGGTATCACATAGGTTCAGCAATAAATCAATAATAATATCTTTAAAGACAACACAAGAAACAGTGAAAACTCTGATCACATTTTCTTTCTCCTGGACCAAAAAATGAACTTGGAATTTTCTAATAAAATAATAAGAAATTGTTCCATCATAGTGTGGTTATCCAAGCAACAAAAGGCCGAGAAGAAATTACTGTGTGAAGCAAGGAAGGGAATGGGAGAGAACGAGTATATTTCCATGTATTACGTACTGAAAAGTGAGGCTATTTAAAGGGAATAACATAGCCGGGCAGTGGTGGTTCACGCCTTTAATCCCAGTACTTGGGAGGCAGAGACAGGTGGATCTTTTTTTGAATTTGATGCTAGTCTGGTCTACAAGAGCTAGTTACAGGACAGCTAGGACTGTTATACAGAGAAAACCTGTCTTGAAAAACAAAAAAGAAAAAATAATAATAAAGGGAATAACATTTGCTTAAAAGACAAAAGGCAAAAGAAAAAATTATTCTGCTTCTTTTTTTAATCTACCACTTTCAAAAAGACAGTAAGGAAGCCCTTAATACAACAGCCAATTCTATACCTACTGTGACTTGGATTGGTTGTTAAACCTATGTCTACAGTAAGCTAGTGCCTACCCCAAAGGTACAGAAGACCCCAGTGAAAAAGACAAAAAATGACACGGAAAGGAACACCAGCATGGATTAGGGGAGAGATAATACAGGAGAAAGTACAAAACAACGAATTCACTTAGTTAAGGTGTATAAAAATAACCAACAACAATATATGGGCAAAACTAAGACCATATATAAGAAAATGTATATAGAAAATAAAATATTGCAGCTACTTTCAAGAAAATAAAGTTAAGAAAATAAGACTAAATGTTAAAAAATAAGAATTTTAAAATAAGTATAAGACTACCTACAGTCAACATTTCCTAAACAAATGTATAAAAAATAAAATTATTTTAAACAGTGGCTTTAAACTACTGCCAATAAGACAATTCAAGAAATAAATTCTATAATTTATTAATTATTTACCAATCAGTTGATAAATTGAGAGGATGAATTTGTGAATTAAAAAATCTAAACTGTTATAAAAATAGAGAAACAAATGTCACAAAGCACTAACTTTGAAAATAATGAAAATATCTCATAAAACTGAGGGAGACTTAGAAAAAATCAGATTAACTTCTTAAGAGACAAAGGGGAACAAATATGAGAATAATAATACAATAACAAAAAGTCTGATAAAATGTTTTAATTCAGAATTATGATATTTAACACACAATGTATTCCAGTGCAAAAAGAATTTTCATGTGCTCAGTAGTGCTTGCTCTTTTTTTTCACTGTAAAGTTAGACTGTAGCATGCCATACAAATCAATAATTCCCCAACTCATAAGTAATCAATACTATTTACTAAATCATTTCTGGGAAAATATTGTTTTAAAATTGTTGAGACATAATGTCAACATACCAATTATTAATTGGGGAGTCAGAATAAAATTTTGGGCGTCAAATACACAAATCAGTTTTTTTATAAAAATGATATACTAATTTTTACTAATATGTATACCTTTATGAGTTTAAGTATACCACATGATTGCTGATGCCCCGAGAGGACAGAAGAATGTGTCAGATCTCCTGGAGCGGCAGTTACAGGCAGTTGTGAGCTGTGTGATGTGTACACCAGGGCCTCTGCAAGAGCAATAAGTGCTCTTAAACACTGAGACAACTCCCCAGCCCTGAAATATATATATTCCTATAGATTATTCTTTAAAGAAGTTATTCAAGAATGTGATCTAACAATGTGAAGAAAAAACAATAAAAATATTTTGGGAAGACGAAGGTAAGGTCAGGGAAGGCGAGAGAAAACAAGAGGACGAATTGTTAGCAACATAATGGCTGGCTCCAGATTAGGAATGGATGATTGAGTTCTTAGGAGAGTGTGTCCCAAAATATCTAAGACTGAGAATATTGATTGATGAACCTGGCAGAAAAGAGATGTATCTGTAATGCCAGCAATAATAGGAAAATACTAAAACTAATTAAATAATAAAAACAACTAGCTAAAACTTTATTATACTTTCTTTAGGGAAAACAAGCAAAAATATGTTGTAGCACCAAAGGAAAAAAAAAGTGCTTAATTCTATAGAGTGTCATTTGAATGCTCATAATAGTATAAACACTAATATTAATTCACTAGAAACGTGGTATGAGGATGTTGGGGCCTTCAATGTGATTTATATAATTTAAAACATTTCAGATGTAAATGAGTAGACAGTTCAGGAAATCAGTAATTTTAAACTTGCCTGTCTGTCTATTATGCAGATGAAACCAGAAGTGTTTAAAGAGTTGGAATAGCTGCCCAAGAGAACAGAGCCAGAGATTATAGAAGATAGGACAGAAAACAGACATTTTGCACTAGAGTGTTTTTTCATGGTTTGTAATTAAATACATAGGGCTAGTGAGATGGCTCAATGGACAAAGGTACCTGGCATTAAACCTGAGGACCTGAATTCAATTCTTGATGCCCACAAAATTTAACAAGACAACTGACTCCCACAGAGGGTGTCCTTTGATCTCATGAATGTACATATGCATACACACAAACAATAAATAATGTTAAAATAATTACATATGTGTACATATATGTTTCCTAAAAGAAAATACTTGGGCTATCAATAAAATGCACTTTGTTTGAATGTCAAAGGCTATAGTTAAAAACATAAAAGAAACAGTTTTTAAAACTGTGATTTTCCAATTCCTATATGACAAAAACTAGCCAACATAAATTCATGTGTATGCATTATTTGTATGTGTATGTGAACATACACATACGGTTCCAATACAGAATCATATTAGACAGAAAGGAGATAATAGTTTATTACTAAAGCATTTGGAGAGGTGATAACATCTGACAGCGATGAGAAAGTTAAAGAGAAGTCAAGAAAACAGGGTAAGACCAGATACAAATAAATACATAAGGACTTATTCAAAGTTCAGATGATGACTAAATTCTAATGTGAGTCACCAAAGTTCCATGCAGAGTTTTTGCAACATCCGTACTGCAGGAGAAAGCCGGAGAGCACATGCAAGTCACTTGCAAATACTAAACTCTCTGAAGACAGAGGCCATAGGTTTTATAAAATATAATTTTAATTACTACTTGTAATCATTTGCTTTGACATCTAACTTTTCTGCAGGGTTGGGCAAAGTAATATTTATAGTATTCTTTTTATAAAAAAGAAAAAGAAACTCTTATTTCCTCGGGGATTTACAATGCACACATGTTACTTTTATAACTGCAGAGCTATATTTTGAAGACAGATTTTCTTCTTCCTTAAAATCCAAATTATCAATACCCATGACTGATTCAGCATTTAGCTTCCTTCAAAATTGAGATATTAATGCCATCTTATTCCTGGTCTCAAAGTGTTTGAAATTAATGTTGCAAGAAATGTCAAAATTTTCCATCTCCAGTGTACAGTTTAGGAAAAGAATCAACATTATGGGGATTCTGTAATCTTCAGATGGTTCTGCCTTTAATTTCACATTCTAGAAGAAGCATATGCACCAGACATTTTATCGCTGTGCTCAGAAACCAAGATGCTAACACATAAATCGCAATACAGAATAATAGTCAATATAGAAAGTAGCTGCATTGTAAAATAATTTATCAGGGGATTATGTACAGTTTCTACCCAAAACATAAGCCACACACTACAGAACAAAAGTGTTATAATCTTAACCACAAAACTACAATTTTAAAAACTCGACATAGATACACATCACTAACGTATCACACATTAGTAAATGCATGAAGCAGACAATAAAAGATTAATAAAATGTTTGACAAGGATGTTAATAGCATGGGGGGCGAATGGAGCACAAAGACCAATATAAGGAAAACAAAACCTCATAAGTAACTAAAACACAAAGTTGAACAAGACAACCCAAAAGTGACACAAACAGGAGAGAAACAATGCATTTCATGGTCATCAAAAACATTTCCCAGTGAATGGCAAACATGAAAGATAACTTGAGATAAAGACAAAGACTGAATTCAGCAAGACAATGCCATGAGCAAAAGACATGCTGGTAGAACTGGATCAAGCATTGAGGTTGACAACTGCATGTGTGGTATATGTGAGGTCTAAAATGGTTAAGACTTGAATCAATAACTCATCCTATTTCAGCCCCATACCTGCAGTCCCAGCAATCAGAGAATGAGGCAAGAGGATTACGAGTAAGAGGCCAGTGTAGGTTATAGAGTAAAACTCTGGAGATGGGGAGGAACGGTGGGGGTTGGAGGGAGAACAAGCAAATGAACAAAAATACCAACCATAAAGTTCAGGGGTAAAAGGCTTTCATATACCATTTAGCACAGAGCTTCAGATTCAGAATTTCAATCATTCATTTATTGATATTTATTGAGCACCACTTATTCCCTTATTATCAAGGCTGGTAGGAAGGATAAAAATACCATTCACAAGTCATCTGATCTAACAAAGTCTAGAGACAATGGAAAATGCCAGCTAATGTGAACCATTCGGGAACAACAACAACACACAATGCCACTGGCATATGTTAAAAAAGCTCACCAAGGCCAGCTGGACTGGGACTGATGGAGCATGTGATCAAAACGGACTCTCTGCACATGGCTGACAAGGAGAGCTGACTGAGAAGCCAAGGACAATGGAAATGGGTTTTGATTCTACTGTATGTATTGGCTGTGTGGGAGCCTAATGTGTTTGGATGCTCACCTTCCTAGACCTCACGGAGGGGGGAGGACCTTGGTCTTCCCACCGGGCAGGGCACCCTGACTGCTCTTTGGACTGGAAAGGGAGAGAGAGGGGGAATGGGGGCAGGGGAGGAAAATGGGAGGAGGGGAGGAGGTGGAAATTTTTTAATAAAAATAAAGAAAATGAAAAAAATGAAAAAAATTAAAGTGTTATGAGAAGAATTTTTCAGACGTACTCTGGTTGGAGAATTCTTCCTTGAAACAAACCAGAAACAATGGAAAGGTCAAGGAAGGAGGGAAGAGTGACAGCCTTGTGGCCAGCAGTGTGTATAGCATGGAGTGCTTAGAGGGTATTTAGACTAAGAAGCCCTCTCAGAGGACAGCTGCAGAAGACTTTCAGTTCACTTCTGGGAGAACTTAGAGGCAAAGGAAAGGGGAGCTAGGCAAAGAAACCTTTTCAGGACAGAGAGTGATTCTCAGGTTCCTTTTTCCATGTCATGGTTATGTGACCTCACTCGTGGTCATGGCCTTCATAGAGTAGGATGCTGGAGAGATTCTGGGCTGTTTTTTAGGGACACATGGAGCAGGGAGAAGGCAGAAAGGATGCTGATAATGAACTATGGAGATGGTATGGAAGAAAAGATCATGGAATGAACTAATAAGTTTTACCCAGCAAAAATAGCATACTTTCAAATTCAATGAAAAAGAATTTTAAGACATAAGGGAAAGATTTAACAGATAAATTTTCCACAACAGGGAAGTATAAAATAGCACATTTCCAGATGATTGTATTGATGGCCTTTTTAAGAAAAGGGCAGATCTGTCTAGAATCTGCCTTATAAAACATTACAATCTAAACACACTTAGAGCATGCAAAAGAATGAATCTGTGTTTAAATTTAAAAGATTACACATTAAATTCTATGTACACTGTGAATATGTATACTATGTATTATAAGCATATATTTTTATATTTATAATTTAGCACACATATTTCATTATAGGATGTCTGTTATTGTACTACTTTTATAACTGTGTAATTCTGTGATAAAAATGTAATTGTCAATCCACAAGGGAGATGCTAGGTAAACTGTAGTATATATGTAAAATAAAATTATGTGTATAGATTAAAAACTGCAGAGATCCATGAGCACTGATAAACTAGGTCTTCTGTAATGAAATGTTAAGGTAAGCTTAAGTAAAGAGGAGACACATACAGTACACCCTACAGGGTATGTAAAAATGGATCAGGAGCATGGTACAGAATATTTCTAGAATGACACATCAGAGACTGGCAAGTCAGGAGTTCTGCTGCCCACAAGGGAGAACTGGTTAGCATACAGGGTGCAAGACATTTTACTCAGACACAACTAGAAAAAGTTTTAGCATTTTCAATCAAGCACAAGTTACAATTTATTTCTAAAAAGACAAAACTAAAGATTCTGGACTGGGTTACTGCTTTCAGAAAAGGAATCAGGGGGGCACTTGCATTCTGGAAGAGATTCACAAGGTATGTTGTGGCTGCAAGTGAAGGAACTCAGTGAAAAAGGAAGTTAAAATGATAAGTTTGGAGTGCAGGAAATCAATGAAGAAAGGAATAAATACTAGAGGGGTGGAGAATGTGGACATCTAACACTTTGTGCCCTGGGTTTCAGTTCTGAGCAATGAAGGCAGAACTACAAGCCCTTTGTCTTTTACACTAACAAACACCACTCTTGGCATAAAAGCCTGCAATACCTAGATCTGTTTTTCATAACACACCTTTTCAAAGGTAAAATACTTTTACCTCTACCAGTAATTCAAGACAGGAGAGCAATGTGCTACTGCTTCTACAACTGACAAACTGTGGAGACAGCAAGCAAGAAAGAATTTACCACCTTGTAATTACACCTCTGCTCTGACCTTTATTATCCTCTCCTTGCCATCATCCTCATCCTTCTGCCTCCTAAAGCTGTAACATGTATAGGAACGAGGTTCACCAGTCATCCTTACTTTATATCCTCATCGTTGGCAAAAATCACGACGGCCCTGGAGTTGGGGGTGTCCAAGAGCTGTTTGATAATTCTATCAAAGTCAATGGTCCTGTCTTTGCGCTCTTGGGGGATTCTCACGGACTGGGCAATGCAGAGCCCACCTGTTCAAGAAAAGAAAGCAAAGTGTCAATAAAGTCCCAACAGAGGTCACAAAGAACAGGAAGATAATGGGGGAAGGGATTGATACAGAGTCTGTAGTACTTTCCTAGTGATGCCTGTGGTCCAGGAAGGCATAAGACATCAAGGTTGTTCTTGAACTATTCTCGCAAACCATGCAGTAAACAGAGCCTGAGTCTTTGTAATGCCTTTTGAAATTAATACTTCCCAAGAAAGCTAGTGGCATTAATATTGAGGAAGTAGGTGAAAAGGAGGCAGATAAAATGTATGGGTGGAGGTCTTTACAATAGATGTTATGTGTTATGTTAAAGTTAGAGACACTGAAGCAACAAGTTTCCATGTTTATCCCTGAGAGTTTTCTTAACTTTGAATTCTCAGATTTTTCTTTTCCCTGACAACACATGCCTCTAAGCTTTAAAGATCAGCTCCAAAGAAATACAATGAAAGACAGGAACCATCAAGATCACTGGCTGTCACAAATAAAACTGTTGATCAGATATTGTTGGCCACTGGAAATCTGTTTCAAATATTTCATGCTATATTCCCAGAAATCATGCCATGTATTACAATAACTAGTGTCTCCTGCTTTGTATTAGGGAACAGGAGGATTAAATAGATTTTTGACTCCATGCTTCTCAGAGTCTCCATGATCCCAATCGATTTTAATGTGTGTCTGGAGGAGAAATAGAGCCGGGGACAGTTTACTGAATAAATGATGGATTTCATCTTATTTTAACCCTTGCTTAGTCATTACTACTGAAAATAGTATTTTACAAGACACACTTTCAGACATGTGAAAAAAGAGAAAAGAAGTATTAAGTATATTTGTAGAAGCAAAATTATGAAAATCATCCCAGGTGTAGAACACTTAAGTGGGAATGAGTAAAACACCTCACTCTTCCTATTATGCACCATGGAACATCAAAGTGGATTTTCTTACACTTAGAACATGGATGTACATAGGCTTCCACAAACACAGAAACATCTGATCCCAAATTAAGACTCCACTAAACTTTATGCTCAGTTAGTATTAATATTATGCTAAGCAGTTTCCCAACTTCAGCACCCCAGAAAACACCTGTGTCACTCTTCAATATACAGATACCCTACAACACTGCAATTAGAATAATTAACCTGGCTGAAATTCCTAAAATCATACATGAAACAGGAGTAGACATTCCTTTCAAATGCAACTGGAAGGTTCATTAAGACAAACTGTATCTTGCCAACCTTAAAGAAAAAGGAAATAAAAGCCCACAGAAATTATACAAAGTATATTCTCATATCTTAAAAATGTGGAAATTAATAGCAAAAGTCATAGAAAAATTCAAGTATTTAAAAATTCAATAAAAAACTTGTTGAAGTTATCCCTGGGTCGAATAGAAAGTGTCCAAAGAAATAACATACTTTGAGAAGACTTAAAAGTATAGTACATTGCAATTAATGGATAATAGATGAAATGGTAGTTAGATAGAAAACATTTATACTGGAAAACAAGAAAGAGTTGATATAGGCAAACTCTACTCCCAATGATAGAATAGGTGAGTAAACACCAAGAAAGCAGACATATGATAAAAATTAAAGCAAAAATCAATAGATTTAAAATAGAGAAACAGGAGAGAAAATAGAGTCAAAATATCATTATTCAAATTATCAATAAAAATTGACAAATCTTCAGCTAGAATGACCAAGGAGAGATATTTCAGACTATATTAGGGATAAACTATAAATAACATTTACATCCTATCCATGAATGTGATGAACTTTTATGTTTTTAAACTCATCAAGGAAACATCAAGAAAATAGAATATTTCCTTAAGATATGCAAATTATAAAAGTTGAAAGAAAAATTGATTAGCTGAATAATCCCAGATCATCTTTGTGATTCCATATAAATTACAAACATCAATTTTATGTTTTAGAAATAACATCATAAAAGAAAGGTATAGGCTCAAATGGTTTTATTAATGAATTCCAAAAATCCTGAAGGAAGATATGAAACTATCTACATAGAATGTTTCAAGAGCAAGGGGGTTAATGTTCAACTCATTGCATGAGGTTAATATCATATGATATTACCAGAATCAGTTAAACAAACAAACAAACAACAAAATATGCAGATGTTCAAAAGCTCAAGAAGAGAGTCTCATTATAAGTAGGTTACAGACTGATGTGGACTGTTAGTAACCTAAGAAGTCAATCTGAAATATTGACACTATTTCAGGTGTCAATAAACTTCAATTCCCACCTCAGGAAGCATTATGGAGCCAATCAGTGAAAAACAATGGGGTCACATGCTATTCTAATCTTGAGAAGAAAAAGCTAGCTATAATCCTGGTTCTATGACATGAGAAACTTGATCACCATGAGCAGTCTCTCTCTCTCTCTCTCTCTCTCTCTCTCTCTCTCTATAAATGCAATGTTCCAAGGAAAAGCAGATTCAATGGGAAGGCAAAATTTTCATATTTTATCAGTGACCAAAATATCTGGCCAATTTGAAGAAATGGGATAGTTGTGAATAAGGAAGGACAGAAATGAGATCAAGGAAAGAGATATCTTGATTGAGGGAGCCATTATAGGTTTAGCAAGAAACCTGGCTCTAGAGAAATTTCCAGTAATCCACAAGGATGACCCCAGCTAAGACCTTAAGCAATAGAGCATCTTGAATTGCCCTGTAGTCAGATTGATGAATATCTTTAATATCACCATAGACCTTTCATCCAACAACTGATGGAAACAGAGGCAAAGACCTGCATTGGAACATTGGACTGAGTTCCCAAAGTCCAGTTAAAGAGTGGAGGGAATGAGAATATGAGCAAAGAGGTCAAGACCATGATGGGTACACCTATTAAACAGTCTACCTGAGCTAATGGGAGCTTACAAACTTCAGCTGGAATGGGAAGAAACAAGCACAGGACCAAACTAGTCACTCTGACTGTGGGTAACAAACTGAAGGGCCACTCATAGTGGCACCAGGATTTATCCCTACTACATGTACTGGCATTTTGGAAAACTATTCTCTTTAATGGATACCTTGCTCAGCCTAGATATACATCCCTCCCGGAACCTGGAAGGGGTAAACAATGTGCCTTAGCCTCTCTGAGGATTGGTGGGGGTGGGGTGGGAGGGTATGTGGAAGAAATAGGAGGAGGGGAGGGAGTGGAAACTTGGATTGGTATATGTTGTGGGAGGTTCTTTTTACTATATGTTGCTTTTATTGGTTAATGAATAAAGAATTGCTTGGAGCCCATGGCAGGGAGGAACAGAACTTGACAGGGAAACCTAAGCTGTATGATGGGAGAAGGAAGGATGGAGTCAGGAAGAAGCTATGGAGCCACCCACAGAGTCAGACATGCCAAAACTTTGCTGGTAAGCCACTGTCACATGACGATACATAGATTAATAGAAATGGGTTAAATTAATATGTAAGTGTTAGCCAGTAAAAAGCTAGAGTTAATGGACCAAGCAGTGATTTAATTAATACAGTCTCTATGTGATTATTTTGGGTCTAAGCTAGCCAGAAGGCTGGGAAACAACAAGCAGCTCTCTCTTGTTACATTTGGCACACCAATGTTGTGGACTAAATCCATGTATAACCTAAAAAAGCTTGAAAAGGAACTCTAGACACAGAAAAACAAAGCTTAGTGACATGTTTTCTTCAGCTGGTGGCATGCTGCAGCTCCCTTAAGGGAGGTTTTCATGATTCACTGGTAGCAGAAAAAAAGTGTAAAAAGTCAGCTTCCTGGACCATGCTGCCAGCTCAAGCTCCATCTATGGAGCATTTGTGGGCCCAGATGTTTGTGTGCCCACTCAGGGTCAGGAGGAAAGAAGCTGAGACCAGCTCAGCGCCCTTCCACCTGGGCATGTGGTTGGATCAGGACTGCTAGGCATGCACTAGCAGGAGTGTATGGTGATTTCTGCCGCCATGCACAGAGATATTTTCAAGCTGTGCAATGCTCTGCATGGCAAATTTAGCTATTACTCAGATAAAATGGGTTTATTGCTGCATGCTCATTCTCAGAGTTAAGGTACTAAGCATGGCTCTGACCTGACAGCACCAGAGCTGGCAGTAATGTATGTCTACCATTTTGAAAGCGGAAAGAGGTGTATCCAGCACCCAGAGCAGTTGCAACTAAGCTGCTTACTATTTTAAAAGCTCTTCAAGACAGTAAAGAATTAGAGATAAAACAATAAGGACAGTTTCAGACATAAAAGACCTCTAAATGAGTCCCAGTGTTGGATAAATATATGTAGGCTTGAGAGAGAAAGGAAAAAAGTATAGAGAGTTATAAAAAGTAAAAAATGGTTTAAAAATATAAAAAGTCATGAAATGGACAGAATACAGACAGTCTTAGATTAAAGGAGTAAAGATAACAAAATAAATATTAAAATAATAGAGTAAAAATAAATAAGACACATAAAGATGGAATATGCATAGAGAGTCTATATTATTTTAATATTATTCTGTCTTTGAATTTTTTGACTGTGAAGCAGCTAAGTATAGAGAGACATTTCATTTTATGGGCTGCTAAACTAAACCATCATGTATGTTTTAAAGCTGTCTTGACTTCAAGATTTGTGTCCGTAGATATGTTTCTTTGGGAAAGAGGTTATTCTTTTGTTTCCACAGAGGGTGAGAACCTGTGGATTCATTCCAGGCTAATACAGTTTGATAGAACATGACTCCCCCTCCCTGAGAGGTCACTGTGAACAACCTCAAAAAAATCACTTCACCCAGTAAACAGCAGAAAGAAGTTTGGACAGAACTATGCCCATATTCCCATATATTGTTTGTAAATGTTTCTTTACATTTAAAGGGGGATATCCTATAAAGATGGATACTTTGCATTTGTATGGGTCTTGGTTTACTGATACACATTTTAGATCAATTTTGTTATATGTATATTTTTGCTCTTGATTAAGGTATTGTGTTTGTGCAGTTCATTTAAAAATTTAATGTATAATTAAGAAATATAGGTTAATAGATAATCATCTATAATAGTCATGCTAGTTAGGTTTTCTAGATATACAGAGATATATTTCAGTTAGTTAGGTATTCTTCAAACCTTTCAAAGAGTAGAGAATATGGCATTTAAACTGTTTTGATAACTTAGGACTTTTCATGACAATGAGAGATGTCCACTCCCAGCAGCACCAATTACTTCAAGAGGAAGATGGGCATCAAAGAGGCCCCTTATAGAGTTGGTTAGCCACTTGGGAAAAAAAAACCCTGCTCTTGCTTGGACTGCTTTATGAACTGGATGTGTGGGACCTGAAGAGAAATGACTGAAGGGAAAGACAATCTTTTGGGGTTCCTGCTTGGTGAAACAGTCTGCTAGACATTCTGCTGGACACTGAAAAAGAGAATTGCAAACTGCCGATATAAGTAGAACTGTCTTTGAAATATCCTGCTTCATGGAAAAGTTTGCTGGATACTATGTGTCATTAAGCTGAATATGATGCCCCAGTGCTACAGAAGAACTTTGGTTGATTGCCCAGGAAGTTATATGTCTCTGTCAATTCCAGAATTTTGAAAGTTGCTTACATTTTACTTCCTGTTTTCTTAGCTAATAGTATATCTTTCTGGAGTCTTTGATGGAGTTGATGAATAAATATAGTTTTCCTTATTTATGATAAAAGATTGTAACTGTAATTCTTGCTTGATAACTGTTTTGTTATATGTAATTTTACTATGTTAAAATTAAAGCCTTCCTTTTTGTTTAAACAGAAAAGGGGAAATGGTGTAGGAGGTCCTTCAGTCTATGTGTTCCTTTTATTGGCCAATGAATAAAGATCTTCTTTGAGCCTATGGCAGGGAAGAACTGAATTGGGTAAGGAAATCTATGCTGTATGCTGGGAGAAAGAAGGATAGAGTCAATGAGAAGCTGTGGAGCCACCACCAGAGTCATACATGCCAAAATATTGCCAGTAAGCCACTGCCACATGGTGATACACAGATTAATAGAAATGAGTTAAATTAATTTGTGTTATCCAATAAAAAGCTAATGGGCCAAGTAATGATTTAATACAGTTTCTGTGTGATTATTTTGGGTCTAAGCTATCCAGGGAGCTTGAAATCAGCAAGCTGCTCTCTCCCACTAAAGGTGCTTATAATAATAAAAAAAGATAGTTAGTTTTCTTTTTAAAAAAATAAATAAAAAGAAAAAAAGATTTTGCCAGTATGAATGCCTAAAACCAGATTCCACCTTAAAACAGGAAATATCAAAAGGTTTCAACCAGAACACAGTGTGAGGTAGGAGGGCCTTCTGACTATATGTTACTTTCATTGGTCAAATAAAGAAACTGCCTTGGCCTTTTGATAGGACAGCAGCTTAGATAGGCAGAGTAGACTGAACAGAATGCTGGGAGAAAGAAAGCAGAGTCAGGCAGATGCCATGGAGCTCCGCCCCGAGTTGGACGTAGGTTAGAATCTTCCCAGTAAGCCACAACCCTGAGGTGATACACAGATTGCTAGATAAAGGTTAAAGCAAGATGTGAGAGTTAGCCAAGAAGAGGTTAGAACTAATGGGCCAGGCAGTGTTTAAATGAATACAGTTTCCATGTNACAGCAGCTTAGATAGGCAGAGTAGACTGAACAGAATGCTGGGAGAAAGAAAGCAGAGTCAGGCAGATGCCATGGAGCTCCGCCCCGAGTTGGACGTAGGTTAGAATCTTCCCAGTAAGCCACAACCCTGAGGTGATACACAGATTGCTAGATAAAGGTTAAAGCAAGATGTGAGAGTTAGCCAAGAAGAGGTTAGAACTAATGGGCCAGGCAGTGTTTAAATGAATACAGTTTCCATGTTATTATTTCCAGGGATAAGCTAGCTGTGTGAGAGCTGGGTGGGATAAAAAGCAGGCCTGCTCGCCTCATCACTACAACAGTGCTGTTTGGTCTTCTACATTTGCCCTATCATCACTCTCTTGGTTTCAAGTTAACTTCTGCCATTCAACTTTCTGCTGAAGTCTCAATAAGTTTGTGCTAAAATTTGAAGGCAAATGCCAAGGTTAATAGATAAAGTGAAGTAAGATAAGGTGATAGGCTAGGTTAGATTTCTCTTGGGGTAAACATTTGAACTTGATTTACTTCATTAGGCATAGACAGGGCAGGATTCCATTCAAGTAACTGATTCACCTTATGTTCTCTACAACCAACCAGGGATATAAAAATGAATTATAAAATTGTCTTTAACTGTAGAGCTAGAATTGGTTGCAAATTGTTGAAGAGGTTGATTAACCTTAATAGGTCAACTGATATGAATTGTGCTGGATGAAGACTGGTTTTCCTTAAATTTTAGTGTCTGAAAAAAATACTTAAAAAGAAAGCTTCTAAATATCAGTAGTTAGTCCTCTTTGCTGGATCTATTAATTGGACATGAGGAAAGAAAAGATATGTTGATTGATATTTGAAATTGGTTGAGATCCTCAACTTGCCAAAAGAAGAGGGAAACTGGAGTCACAGTAATCAAGTTTTTTCTTTTCTTTTTTTAAAAATGGGGTTTGCAGATCATATATTTCAGTTTGATTTCTTGAATGTACACTAAAACATTAATAACCTGGAGGGTGGAGATGAGGAAATGACCAGGAAGTTGGAGAGAGGCAGGAACTGGGGAGGAGATATGACAAAAATACACTGTTTCCATGTATGGAATTTTCAAAGAATAAAAACAGCACTTAAAACATTAACATAACACAACATCTTAAGAATTCTTAAGTGGTATCTAATAAGTGACTATGATTGAATTTCAAGAAAGAAAGGAAGATCTATTATGTATCTCTATTGACTGGATTTCTTCCAAGGAATGAAAAGATATTTTATTAACTGAGAATCATTAAATTTAAAAAATTCAAGCACCCTGCTCAAGACATGCACAAAATGTGTATAACAAAATTCAATAGACATACATGATTGAAAAAACATGAACTAGACTTAGAAGAGAACTATATTAACTTATTAGCTTAAGGACAGGCACCTACAGAAAGTCCAGAAAGCATATTTCTGTAAAACAAGAGACCACAACCAGGAGAAGTTGTTTTCTGTTCTGTAACAATGTATTGGACCTGACAAAAAGAATGAAAAAGACCAAGAAAAAATATGTGCAAGGAGCAGTAAAGATGTCTATTTGTATATGATATGATAGTATATATAGGACACCCATGACCCTAAAGAACTGCTAAACTTCACCAAAACTATTAAATAAACAAAGCAAATTAAAGGTATAAACTCCATATATAAAATCAATCATTCATGTACTTCAGCAAGAAACACATTATTACTAAGTTATAAACACAGTTATGAACAAAACATAATTATAGCACTGACACCATGAAATGTGTTCAGAATCTGTACCGAAAAACTATTATGGGAGAATGGAATGGACTTCAAAATTTGGATAAGTTTTCTATATTTTCATTGACAGGTGTAATGAAATGTCAATCAAAAACTCATTTTGCATTCATACAGAAAGGTAAAAGAAATAGAAGAGACAAACAATTCTAAGAGCAAAAACCAAATTAAAGACTCATGATGCCCAATTTTAAGACTTAGCATGAAGTTACAACATCAAGACAGGGAAGAACTTATAAAATCATAGATATGTGACTGAGGAACATTTTATGTGTATGTACATCACATTAACAAACCATCAGCAAAGATGCGAATGGCTATCAAAGAATAAAGGTCAGTCTTCTAAAATTGGTGCAAATACTGGCTATGCATATATAGAACAAATGCCAACAGTTAACTAATATTCTTCATAAAAATTTACTCTGCATGGAAGTTGGACCAGCATATATAATCTGTTTCAGAAAACTTTAAAAAAAATAAGTGAGTACTGTATAACTTGCTGTTTATTTGTAAGTTTTTTTTTCAGTTTTTGGACCTAAAAAAAGAAAAAGAAAAAAGGAAAAATATCCAGAATGTACAAAGGAAAAGGAACTGATGAATTTGATTTTATGAAAATTTAGAACATTTGTTCTGTGAAAATCAATGAGAAAAACATAACAAAAGCTAGAGCTTAGAATGAAGTTATATATCTGATAATATCTCTCTATATAGAATAATGCTTAAAGTAAGCAATGTACTAAGAGACACAAGAGAATATGGGACAAAGGGTCCAAATTCACACTTAGAAACCTGAAGAAATAGGTAACAGTAGACATGAGATGAGTTGTAAAGTAGTGTCAGATACCAATACACAGTCAACAGACCTGCTTAATGACAACAGCTTCCTACCAAGACCAAATGTTGGAAATCATTCAGAATGCAGAAATGTCTCTTCGTTATTGGTACAATACATTGTGCAATGGTGCAGCCTTCAGAAGGTGACTTGACGAGTTGCAGGGCTAGCACACTTACCCCCTAAAGAAGCAGATCTCACCCTGTGCTTTTGCAGAAGTGAACTAAAATTTTATTTTAATAGAAATGTGGATGCTTATATATATTTAATATAAACATATTTATGCATATTAACATATATACATATATAAACACACACACACACATATATATATATATATACTTATAACTTTATTTGTAACCATTACCAATGAAAATATGTCAGATTTAACAGGTAAGTGGATAGCTGTGGCTAATATACAGGTCAGAATGCTGTTTCTTTTTACCAGCTATAGGGAACCATTCCTTTATGCAAGATGAATAAACCGGAGATAAACTTCACTATGTGTAAAATAAATGAACTCTAAAGTCTGTACTCGGTGTCTTTCTATAGATAGAACAAAGTGTAAAATTTCAAAACTGGAGATGAAGAAGTGGGGAATCGAATACAGGGGTTGTCAGAGTACGAGAAGTTCACTGAAACAGCACCATACAAAAGAAATGCATGGTGAAAGGCAGAGCTCTGTAGTATGGAATATGGCATGGTGAGTATAGGGTGAGAGAGGCATCTACTCCTTCTGAACAATATACCATAGTAACTAAACTTAATGCATACAATCCTATACCCATAATGTTGAAGGATCCCTGCCAACAATGACAATGATCCTCACCACATTATGAATGTATAAAGAACCTGATGACATGTGGAAAGGTGACGACCTATGTCAACTCTGAATAGAAATGCTTTTATTAGAAATGCTGTGACTAAGAATCACATGGGAAATTGTATTATGATTTGTTGCAATGCAATTTGCGATCTGAAGCTTCATTCTATATTTGTCTTGAAAACATAAGATAAACTAAGTAATGGAAGTCAGGGTCATACCTGCTAACCAGGATAGAATTATTTATTTTGTTCTTCTCAGTGATTTAACTTTGTGCGTGGAAAGCTACTCTAATGAGAGATTTTTAAGGGTCAGTCCCAGTCCTCTCTCAGAGATCAGGAAGAAACCTACATCTAGCACAAGGCTCGGGATCTGAGTGCAAAAAATAAATCTCTCACACAGTACTTCTTCATGCCAGTTTCTTTATTGTTCTTCATCTATCCTAATTCTCCTGTATTACTTCTAATTCCTCCTAGATTCTCCTCTCTCTAGTCCATAAACTCTTTTTCTGAGAATCCTTGAGGTGATAAACAAATTATAAGTGTTGTCTCCCATTGGTCAAAAGCACATTCCTAAGGCAAGTGATAGGTAGTTGAGTCATTGCCATGACAACACAAGGGTCCAAAGGTTAAAAAAGTGAGGCCAGGATGTACAGTGAAGATAGGATGTACAGTGTCCACTGGGATAAGCTTTGAGACATTAGTCTTCTGTTAATAGACTTGGCAAGCAAAGGATTGTTATGTTTTTCTTTAGTAACTGTAGTTGGACATCTCTGGTTCTAACCTTGGGAAAAAAAAATAAAAAGTCTTTAGTCTAGTTTGAACTTGCTCTGAGGTAAAAATGAGATAATTGTGTGCAGTTTGTTTTAGATTGAGGAGAAATTCTTAGTTTTTTATATTAGTCTGAGTAAAAAGAAAAAAAGCAGGTTTTTAAGTGTCTATAGTCTTTATGGGACAAATAGATCCACTTATGAAGTATATCCCAGAATGTATTCTATATATCAAAACTGTATAAGTGAATGAAAAGACATCTTCCTGGCCACCCACAGATATATGAGCTCATAAGGTTGAGATGCACTCATGAGATTACATATACACATCACATGAGATTACACACTCTAATGCAGGTATTGGGGTGACACTTTAGCAAAAGTGAGCAACGGTTTCCAAAGTTGATTGTCCTGCAGGCCTTGCCTGGACAGGATTTACTTCTAGCAGAGTCACTCCTCTGGCACGTTGACATCTGAACACTAATTGGCACCTGTAGCAATGCTCATGGCCCCTGACACTCATTTAGCTTGACTCCTGTGCCTATTTGATATTCAAATAGCATTCTTATTTATTCATTTGTTTTTTATACTTTTCTTAATTTTTCTGTGTAGAATAACTGCACCAAAGCAAATGGGTAAGATGTCATGATCCCTGCCATGTCACATGACAGTTCGTGGCCTTAAAATAAATTCATATTTTGGAGAAAGAGAGAGAAGGAAGAAGAATGAGCAGCATTCATGTTAGTGTATACATACTTTTAGTGTCCAGCATACCTTGGCCCTGCCCATTGGGAACATAACATTATGTCACCCTTTCTTGCATGGCAGATTGTAGCCTGCCATGTTAAGAGACAAACCCTGCCTACACCCATTGTCTTCTTTCTACTTTTTCTCTGAGGAGGCAGTCACTCACTGTCTCTGTTTCTTTCTCTTTTTCCCAGTCTCTCTTTCTTCCCCTTTCCCTTCTCTCAATAAACTCCTCACATAAACTCTGTCTGCATGGCTTGCTTGTCTCTCTCTCAGGCTATTACCTGTCACCAAGGTCCCTCTCACACAGAATCATCATCATACACCACACACACACACACACACACACACACCACAGTTGTGAAATATAGAGGGTCTAAATGCAATCATATGTCACAACAATATTCTTATTTAGCATTCAGTCACTGGCTTGGAGAAACCTTCCAACAGGGGAAACAATATCTCCCTTGGAAAATGGATAATTTTATGACTACATCCAGCAACACACAAGATTTAGCCTAAATCAACATTCAGAGTAAAAATTGAAAAATGCATAAAAATTAATGAATGAATATGCTAGGCGAATATCAAATGGACTTGGATAAGCTTCCTATGAGCAAAATAAAATCCCTGAAAAGAATAAAATGATGATATTATTGAACTATTACTTATAAACCTAATGCCTATACTTTCATGTGGATATAAGTGCCAGGATTAGTAAATGGATGCACAAACATGATGACATTTCCTTAAAGAACAATTCCAAATACAAAGCACAGATGAAACACAAGATAGATAATGCCATTAGTAGAACATTGCAACAGTGACTGTTACCTATGGGTCACACTGATGAATACTAGAGTCTGTATAGAAAACATGATAAATTGAGCATTTATGTTTACCTAAAAACATCTACTCCCAAATGCATATTAACTACCTTAGTAACTGTAACATATTCCTTCAATATCTTTGATACTCTTCCTTTGAGGAGGTGGGTATAAACTCTTCCCAGCTTTTGTATGCCGGTTCTATTGCTTATATGTATGTCTCTGTCAAAATGTCTTACATTGGAACCTTATGGCCAGTGTCACAGTATTCATGTCCAAGATGATACTGATGCTACTGGTCTGGAAACTACACTGGGTGAAGCCTCTGCAGGAAATATGCAAATAGATGCTCTGAAATAATCACTTGTGTACCTCCATATGAGTTATAACTAGCTCTGGGAGGTGGCAGTGGTTTTGTATACTGATATTCCAGTCCAAGGAAGTTCAGAGGATGGTGGCCTTGGGAGAAGGAAGGGGATGATCATGTTTTGTTATGATGTAGGATTTCCCTCTGTATAATGTGAATACTACTGGTGAATAAAGAAACTGCCTTGGCCTGTTGATAGGACAAAACTTAGGTAGGCTGGGAAAACTAAACTGAATGCTGGGAGAACGGAGGTAGAGTCAGTGAGAAGCCATGGAGACTCCACTGGAGACAGACATGCTGAAACTTTGCTAGTTGGCAATGACCTCGTGGTGATGCACAGATTAATAGAAATGGGTTAAATTAATATGTAAGAGATAGACAGAAAGAAGCTAGAGCTAATAGGCCAAGCAGTGATTTAATTAATACAGTTCCTGTGTGATTATTTTGGAGCTGAGCAGCAGAGAACCAACAAGTGCCCTGCAACATTGTTATAAAGTGCACAATAGTTCAGAGAAAGGACAATGGGGAAGGTGTCTGTGGGCAGTGGTCAATAGAATCTCAATGTTATACTTCTTCCATATCTGGCAGGCATTTTGCAAAGGCAGGGAATGAAATGGTCTGTAAAGTGTCCTGGGGCTGCTGGGGAGAAGACATGGCTACTTTACCACTTTCTTTGCAGGAGAAGCAGAAGCTTTTGGATAGAAAGCTGGCTCCCCATCAGGATTCAATTACAGCTGAATGATTTAGCAAATGAGAGCAAATTCCATTTGGCTATGTGATTAGCAGAGGGGTGGTCCACACTCTCAATTGCTGCTCATGGAGTATACACTGGGGCAATTGGTAAGTAGGGTTTCATAACTACAGCATGGAGAAGCTCATCCCCTTTTAACTGAAAACTGCCCACAGGTGAGCCAAATCAAATACTTTAACAGAACAGGAAAAAAACTCACCTGTTATCATGGTAATGGAGATGAGCAAGTACATAAAGCTAAAAGTTGAACAAAGAAAGATGGTTGGAACATGACAGAAGAGAGGTGAACATGCTGTTTTCATCTGCTCTTAGAAGGCATCCATTGTGCCTACTGGAAGGAAAATCACCTCATTTGCATCTGATCCATAGGAAAAGGCTTAGGTTGTGAGAAGATGACTTCAACTCAAGCATTCAGATGAAATATGCTACATCAGAGATATTGCAATGCGAGGGGAGAAATCTGTGTCCTGGTAGTTGTCTACCAACAAAGAGAGGATCTGGAATGTCCCACCTCATATACTCTTAATGTTTATTTATCAGCTAGACTACCTCTCCAAAATGATGACTCAGCATGTATGATCATACTTTCATGCCTATACTGGTATCCCACTGCATGTAGTTCACTGCAACCCTACATTTGGTGTTTCTTTCAGCTAAGTCTTCCTAAGAGGACTGCTCTTGCCTATTGCATGTGATGTTACTACTGCACAAATGCAAGCTAGAGTTGAAAACTAGTTATTTGGCAACTGGAGCTTAAGAATTTAACTTTTAAAAATTACCTTTTAAAAAAAATTATATACATGTTTGTGGGCATAGTGTTTGCATGACATACATGTGTGTGCCATGGAGGCCAGAAAAATTGTATCAGATCCCTTTGATCTGGAATTACAGGCGGTTGTAAACAGTCTTATTTGGTTTCTGGAAATTTAACATGGATCCACTACAAGAGTGACATGTGGCCTGCAGAGATGGTTCAGCCATTCAACACACTTGCTGATATTGCAAAGGACCTGGTTTCAATTTCCAGCATGCAATAGCAGTGCATAATTGTCTGTAACACCAGTTACAGAGGTTATGACCCCCTCCTGCCCTTCATGGACACTGCATGCATATGGTGCACAGATATGCATTTCAGAGATACACCCATGCATGCCAAAATTCCTGAACAGTAAAAATTTAAAGATTATCAATTGCTAGTAGCTTAACTAAATCTCTAGCCCCAAGAATGTAGCATTTGAAAAGTATTTCCTTTATCTAGCCAAGTTTTTACCAAAGAATTTTACAAGTTCCCAGTTAGTTCCCAGGGCTGTGGATGGGAGTGTCCGCAAACAGTAGAGCTGGGCAGTATTGTTATAACATATGCAAATGAAAAATTAGGTCACTGGGGTTGGAGAGATGGTTCAATAGTTAAGAGCTCTGGCTGCTCTTCCTGAGGACCAGGATTCAAATCCTAGCACTCACATGATGGCCTACAACTCTCTGTAACTCCAGCCTCAGGCTCTCTGATGCCCTCTTCAGTTGTCATGGGCACTGCATACATGTGATACACATACACATTTAAAAAAATACTCATATACATAAAATGAAAATAAATAAAGTTCAAAAGAAAACAGTTAAAAAGTAGTTATGTCACTGAGAAGGCAACTCCATTCTTACCACCTCAGCTTTGACTGAGAGGACAATATTCTCTGACTTCAGGAGACAAACTGCTGAGATAATAAGGGGAGTCGCAGTCTTGGAAATCAATCTTTTCTTCATTTGGAGCCGAAAGCTGGTAGGTTTTATCCTTCTCTGGTAGGGAGTAATTTGTAACAGCAAGAGACCTCAGGGGCCAGAGCCCAGACTTCTTCCAATAAACTCTGCTGCTCTTCTGATTATGGATTCTTTTCTTTTCTGATACAGAAGAGGAAACAATTTGCAGTCAGCAGCTCAGCCTAGGAAGAGCCTTTACTAGTGAAGAGCCCTACTTAGCTATGCCAATTCAATTTAGCAAACACTGAGATGATGTCTTGAAACCTTTGTAGGATTTTTTAACAGAAACAAAATATGTTAGTAAAAGGATCATCTGATTAACCAGGGAATTCTGATCCAGGCAGATGAAGACCATCATTGATCTGAAGTGAGAGGATGGATGATAACTTTCAAAATCAGATGTCATACCATATGCCTCTTATTTACTAATATATTCAATAGCCACCCTTCCCTCCAATGAGGCAGAGGTATTTTGAAGTCAAGTGAGTCTTTAGACTGCAGGCTAGTATTAGGATTTTCATCTTTTAATGTTTCATGTTAAATGACCAAATATTGTCTTGTTCTCATATACAGAATGTCACATATGGAGAGGAAGATAATTGAATATAAGGGCATGGCACATCTATTTTCTCAGAATTTAAATATTCAGTCATTAGAAGGAGGTTCCTTGACACTAAGGAAGTAGGTGGGAATTATACAACTCTGAAAGTGGAGAAAACGTAGAAATCTCAGAATATCGTGAAACACAGAAGATTCACTAGGGCCCTCCCTGAACTGAAATAACCTGTACAATTTTCTGGAAAAAGGATGCTCTCAGATCAAGTGATCTGCTTGCAAGTGGTAGAGGGAGCTACTGAGATACTCCTTTCCTGAACAGTCACCCAGAGATGATTTGAGGCACTCATGCTTCTCTAGGTAACCCCTTATAGTACTTCCATAAGTCAGTCAATAAACTCATTGGCTCACTGGCTCAGTTTGGGTGTAATCATTTATTTGGTCTAGCTTCAGTGTCATATCTGGTAAAAAGATATTTCTTCATGTTTCCTCAGAAGAGTCCTGCAACAATGGTTTAAAAGTGGAAATGGTATCTAGTTAGAGCAATCAAAGACTGTATGAAAGAGTTTATCTGAGGCTGATAGTTTACATCTTTGGGGAGGAGGAACTTACTCTCATTTTGAATAGGAATGACTACATATAACACTTCAGAGGGGGAGGTTTTTTTTTTTGAAGTGGGAAAGGATTGGAGAGAGGACATGACAGGGCCTTTTCCTCCAGCTGTGTCTACATTATGATTCATGGAGCCATTACTATTCTCTTGACACCAACAAGGCATAAATGAAAGCAACAATGCTAACTCAACTTCCATTAGACTTGCATGCCAGAAAAAGGCAAGAGTACCAGGGACCTTGATAAGTCATTGCTTAGACACAGAGACAGGGTCAGGTGCTTCCCATTTCCTCATATGGGAGCTGATGGAGCACCATCTTGTGTAAAATGTCTCCTAGTCAGTTTTCTATGCTTACCAAATAAAGTCAGATGTGACCTTTGACGTCAGTGAATTCTTATCTGAATATAAAGGAACAGAAAATCCTTATCTGTGAAAAATTTCAAGTAGATCACACACAAAAAAATGAGGCAGCTGGGAAATCGTGTTATGCAATGAAGACAATAAGAAATTAAAACAAAGTCTCCTTCATGGGTTTGGGAAAAAGATCATTAGGTAGTAGAATAAAACACAAAGAAAGGACTAGAAACAATATTATGAAATCAAGAATTGGCAACTGAAACTCATTTCTGGGGAGATCTGACAGTGTTGCTAATCGTTATTAGACGTGAACTCTGAATAATCTTTGACATGACTGTTTCCCATTCTAGGTTGCAGAGAGAAGAAAAGAGTGAAACAGTAACATCTGAATTCGCCAAGAATATTCTCATCCCCAAAGCATAAAGAACATTTCACACAGCATGGAAAGGTAGGTTTGATACTTCTGAAACCAAATAAGGACTAGTGCAACTAAACCTGTATAATGAGGGTTGAACTGCATGAAGCTTTACGTGACAAATCTATGAGAATCTTCCAGTTGGTGCTCTGCCAGGGAAACCACACTTCACATTCAAAGCACTATTTCTGCATGTTAGTTTCAGGTAAGGCCTTATCTTTCAGCCAAGGAACATTGGAAAGTAAGCTAACATCAAAGATGCTAAAGAAGTTCCATGTCACTGTTTGGCCTCCTAAGCACTTGCAGCAAACTTTGGGATGTGAAAGTTTGAAGCAACGACAATTGTTGGGGAAGGAGAGTCTGAGCAACAGGGGTGCCTACAGATTTTGTAGGGTGCTCCAACAGAGTGATAACTTTCCTGAGTTGACACCCATGCTCGGGTCAGACAACTTCCTTTTAGTCATTCATCTCAGAAGTTATACAACTTTCTCCTGCAGTTTGTTGTACTCTGAATCATTTCTCTTGCTGGTTTTGCATCCACATTTTACCTGCTGATTCATGCATTAATTCAAAACATATTTCTAAACAGCTGCTAAATTTCAATACACTATGTTGCTGGGTTGTAGCAATCAACATGAAAGACAGACTTTCCCTTGACTTCCACGGGAATTTTTACCAACAGGGCAACTCCCCTTTTTAATATTTTCTTTCAAGAGAGTGATGCCCTATAAATTGCTATGCACTAGTTTACAGCTGTAATCCCAGCACAGAACATCTCATTCTCCTGAACAGCTGGTATTCTGGCAGGTCGTGAGTGGGTTAATGAAGAATGTGCTCCCATTCAGGAAGCCTTGGGAAGGCAAGCTGTTCCTTTCCATGAATAAGAAATAAGAAATTGGCTGATTTTTCACAGTCACTGGTCTTTCCTGCGACTGGATTATTCTAACCATTCAAAACCATTTGGCATTTATCTCCAAGGAAGCTCCTATGGAAAGATGTCTATGTATCCCAAGACAATTAGAAAGGGGTCAATTTATAAAGTTCAGGCTTGGCTGACATTTCCAATTTACTGCTTCTTTTCAGTCAGTTCTCACTTGTGTGTATACCATTTTCTTATATTTCTAATTTCAAGATAGAATTTTTATTTGTGAGTTTTCAGTAATATGCATGTATATTTATTCTAGTACTGTAATATTGTTATAGGCCCGAACAAAGAACCTATTTATGTTGCTTTTCTAAATGGCCTTGCCAAATTGTCTTCTAAATATTTGCGATTATATCCATAGATTTATATCCATAAATCAATGCAGCTACCAACCTTTCTCTGTAAAGATTCATATTCACATGATGGTAATCCAAAGACACATTTCTATTGAAAGTATAGACAGTCAGGTGTTGTAGGTGCTCAGCTGTAGAAAAGATGCCATTCTCTTATCGCTTACCCTTTCTCAAGGTTATGGGAATATTCTGACCATTATTCATTGGTTCTCTCACTATGTTCACCCTCTTCTGTACTAACTTTTCATCGATTCCAAAGGATTTTGACAGTTTTATTTTAATTAGTTTTGTTTGTTTTTGTGGTATGGGTGTTGAAGCCAGGGTTGCAAACATACCAAACACACCTTCTACTACCTACTGAATTAACTCCTCAACCTGGTCTGTATTTTTGCTCAAACACTACCATGTATATCAAGCGCTTGGCAGAAGTTCAGACTCATCTTCCTTGTAAGTGAGGTGACTAGATCTTAGAAATGAAGCAGTTATTTTTTTCAATCCTTCCTATTCAGGGGCAGTTCTAATTACAAAACTGAGAAATTTTCATCTTCAGCCCAGTGCTACTGACTTGGAAACTCTAGTGAGATATCCCTCATCTTCTGAACCTCTCTTTCCTCTAGCACATTTGTGTTCATCAATACAACAAAAGGAGTTACAGTTCCTGTATGTTCTTCTAGGCTACCAAGCTCTTCTGAATAGAGAATCTTTCTGACAACTCTTTCAGAACAATCCATTTTTTCTATATTTATTCTGAGGTAGGTATATTATGTTAACCTCTCCAATGTTTTCCTATTCATGTCTTTATAGAAGGAAAATAGAAGTATCATCATCTTTTCAGTAGTAAATGAGGAACAATTTATACTCACAGCATTAAGTTAGTTGTATGTGGTTGATGAAATGTCTGATCACCTGGATTTAACCCTATATAGAAACATGCAAAGTATTACTCATATGCAGTTGTACTAGCAGTACAGGTATATTTGTTCAATATAAAAATTAGAAAGACAATATGAATAATCGTCATTGAACTAGTGACCTCTATTTGCTTCAAGATAAATTAAATTGATTCTTAAGGATTCTATCTTTTCTGACTCCTTTCCTGCAACTCTTTTCTACTTATTGTTTCTGCTATGATCTATCCATATTGCAGCAAACTATTGCTACAGTTAAAATTTAACAGTCTACACATATCAAATCGAACCATCTTCACAGGATTTGAACATTTATCATTGTTAAAGGAATATCACTCTTTATCAATGTGAATGTCTCAAACCAAAGAAGCGGAAACAGATGAATTCTGCCTCCAATGGCTTTAGCAATGTATCATCTTCCTCTCTGTCACAGAGCTTAGAGATAGTGCTTCCTTTCTCCAGGAAAGCATACATTATTTAAAGCCCCTGCCAGTCTATGCTTCTCTCACCATAAAGGAAGCCAGTTAGCATCATACCCATAATCTTTGAAACAAAAATCACAATTTTGCATAAATGCTTCCCTGTGATGGACAGTTTTAGTGGTCAACTTGATGAAATGTAGAACGATTTGAAAACAAACCTCGTGACACATCCATGAGGGAGTTTCTAATTTGGCTATTTGAGGTAGGAAGGCTACCCTAATTGTTGGTGGTACCATTCCTCTGGCCAGGAATCAAAGACTGAATATCAAGTAGAAAAACCATCCAAATACCTCTACTCATCTCTCTCTGATTTCCAACAGTGGATACAATGTAAACCGGAGCCTTCTGTTCCTCCTGCCATGACTTCCCTAAGACTGCAGTCAAAGGAAACTTGCTCTCCCCTGAAGTTGCTTCTTTTTGTAGGTTTAGTCACAGCAAGGAGAAAGTCCGTGAATACACTGAGTGGCAGAAGAGGCCCTGAACTCTTGAGTGTATGAGGCTGAGTTCATTGAGTTTTTCAAGAGTATTAGAAAAGATGTGCCAGGCATTTGGGAGTCAAATAGAAACCTGGTGCAAGAGAAACTCCCCAGAATCTTCTAGGATGACCCTAGCTAAGACTGCCAGCAATGGTGGATGTGTAGCCTGACTGGCCATCTCCTGTAACTCGGCCAGATTTTCCAGTGAAGGGATTGATACACTTTTGCAGTCACATAACCTTTGACCTATAGTCTGTCCTTCCTTGCCTATGGTACATATGGGTGGGATGCTAAGGGTGGCTCAAGTATTTTGGGAGTGGCCGATCAATGACTAGTCCAGCCTCAGACACATACCATGAGAATGAATCTATTCTACCTGAAGTACCAAGACCCAGAACGGGGAAGGTTCAGAAATCTAGAAATCTAGAATAGAAAAAAAAAAAACAAAACAAAAAACAATTGGAGTAAAATAATTTCAAGGTAATAATGCCTAATGATATTCTACTATACTCATAGATTGGCAGTTATTCCAATTGTCATCAGAGAGCCTTCATCCAGTAGCTGATGGAAACAGATGCAGAGACCTGTTGTGGAAGCTCCTTCAGCCAATAGCCTTTAGTATACTGGCCCACTTTGGGCATGATCTCATGTATTGCAAGTGCATTCAGAGTTTCTGTCTCATATCAGGTGCCACCTGGTATGGAAGAAAAGTGAGATGAAATCTAGGGATTTTCTTAACAAAACTCTGCTTTCAAAAAATGTTACATCTCCCCATACCTATTTTTGTTTCTATGGTACCTTCTGGTGAATATATGTCTATAGAAATTCATAGTTTCTGTTTTGATATGAATAATATTTAAGTTTTCCACAATGAACAATAAATTTTCCTGCAGTAATCTTTGAAGTCTCAAGGAAGAAGATGGGGCCCTTAGTTGATATGATTCCACCTGGTTGATATGATGTCATTATGCTGATAGCACCACTTTAAGATCAATTTTGGGTTGCAAACTACTCAAGATGATTCCAACTTGGTAAGCTGAGATGGTGTACCTTCTTATAACATTCTGGCCAAAATTTCAAATATGAATTTTAGAAAAACCCTACCAGCTGCTCACAGACTATCTGCTGTTGTACCACACAGTAACTTTGAAACTTAACCATCATTTAGTTTTTACAGGATTCTGTAGAAATAATATTGCCCCCATGACAGCTGGAAGCAATTCTCCCAACAAAGTTTGTCCTCAGAATTAGTGACATCTCTTTGGGGTAGGTTATCAGTGGTATAGGGTTGGGGGTGGAAATAAAATAGGCTCAGGGATATATTTTAAAAGAATAAAATAGGAATGGTTAGGATGGGATAATAGGTAGAACAGTGTATCTACTTGTGAGCTATTAGTTATAAACAATTTATATTGGTATAGGTCTTTGTATATTGATACAAATTTAAAGTACATTTGTTATATTGAATATGCTCTGATTTCTGTTTATAATATTTGTGCACCTATGCAAAGTTATTTTGTCATACTGTATACATATATATTTCTACCTCTGCTTAGATATTTTATATATTGAAGCAATTTTAGGATATATTTATCATATTAAACTATGCATTTCTACCTCTGATCAAGATACACACACATTATTGTTAACACTTCGAGATCTTTCTCCTCACTTGCTGCACATTTGTTTAAAGATCATTTAATTTTTTTTTAATATGAAGCCTTTGTCTTTAGGCTATATAGGTATTAAGAATTACAGGTCAATAGTCACCTATGTTTGTAATACTTATAGTTAGACTAGTCAGTTTCTTTAGATGCTTAGAGATTGTATTTTGCATAGGTAGATAACCTTCAAACACTTCAAAGAACTGTAGAATATGGCATTTAAATAACTTAGGATTCTTTTGACACAAGACACGATTGCTCCCAGAAGCACTGATCTATTCCTGAGAGAATGTTGGGCACCAAAGACATTGGTCCCTGTCATTGTTTGTACTTTTTGAAAGTTGCTTGATTCCATTTCCTGTTTAGTCAGGTAATATTTCTCTTCTCAGGTCTTTGATGGAGTTGAAGACTAGATACTCATAGTTACTTTCTTCTCATGACTTAACCAAACCATTTTCAATATAAGACTTAGATAAAATAACTATTGAAACATTTAACATGTTTCTTGTTTGATGTTGTTTATGCTAGTTGTAATTCTAATTTTTCTGTATGTTTTTACCTCTTCTTTTTCCTGGACAGTACTTGATATTTGTTATTTTTGTATGTCATTTTGTATTAGGCTTAGACCTCTCTTATTTAGACAAAAGGGGAAAGTGTTGTGGGAACTCCTTCAGCCAATACCCTTTCTGATACCAACCCATTTTGGGCATGGTCTCCTGTATTATAAATGTAGATGAAAAGAATGTGTAGCCCCTTTTTCCTGATAGATTTGGCTCCAGTTCCCAGTGCATGCAGAGGACTGTGGATCATTACCCTTACTGTGAGTTTATCCCCAAATAAATAAATGTTTATTATACTCCATTCCAGGCTAGTTTGGAACTCTTTGGTACAACTACAGAGACCCACAGCTAAACATTGAGCTGAGCTTGGGGAATCATATAGAAGAGAGGATGGAAGGATTGTAGGAGCCAGGAGGGTCAAGAGCATCACAAGGGAATGCACAGAAACAACTAATATGAGCTTATAGGATCTCACAGAGTCTGAACTGACAGCCAGGGAGCCCACATGGAACTGACCTGGGCCCTCTACATATGTGTGACAATTGTATAGTTTAGTCTACTTGTGGAACTTCTAGTGATAGGAGCTTGGGCTGTTTCTAATGCTTTAGCTAGGTTTTGGGAACCTATTCCTCATCCTGAATTGCTTTGTCCAGCCTTAATACAAGGGGGTGGGAAGTTTAGTTCTACTTCAACTTGGTATGTCATGCTTTGTTGACACCCATAGAAGTCTGAACAGAAACAGAGGAGGAGTGGATGGGAGGAAGAAGAGGGATGTGGGGAAAGAAATGGGAGGAGAAGAGAGAGGGGAAACTAGAGTGGGGGATGTGAAATAAGCAAATAAACTTGATAAAAAAAGAAAAGAGTTTCAAGCAGGTTTCTCTATCTCCCGATTAACAGATTGGCTCTTAGAGATATCTCATTTGTCTTCTGTCTTTCTCTGGAGAATTTCCACACTTAGGGATTCACTGGATGGACTGACGGATTTCCTGAAGTAACTTTCTCATTTGCAGAGAAGGTTTTGGCTTAGTAACAATATTTGTTAAAAACAAACAATACAACAACTACTACTAACAACAAAAAAACACCAATAGGAATTATTCACAAACTTCAGGCAACACAACTACGTTGCAGCAGTGCAAAAGCAAGCTGTGTCCAGGAATCAGGACAAAAAAATACAGCTTTAGAAGTCTCCCATTCCAAAAGGGAATTGTTCAGCCTTGCCATAAAAGTGCAGTTCTAGAGTTTCAAAATTGGAGAAACGGACTCTGAAAGTCTGTAAATTCAAGGGTAGCATGAGCATGCATGCTCTGTTACATAGCAACCTGAAGGCCAGCATTAGTTATGTGGTAAGAGAATATCTCAAAAATACAAACCAAAGAAAGCAATATAGTGTGCTGCTGTACTGAATTACATTAAATTATTTTCTTCCACAAAGAACTTACAAATATAGTCATTTTATGTTATGTTCATGCTTCTCAGGTTTTTATAGAAGAAATAAAACATGTGTGCATTATCAGGAGGAATAACCTTAATTTGATGACCTCAATGCAAACTTTATCAATTGCTTACAGCAACTGTAAGAGGAAGGGAGAAGAGAAACACACACAAATAGATCCTCAAAACCCTGAAAGAGATGTGAGTGACTAAATCAAAACATGGACTGTTGTTAAGGCAATATATTTTCAATTATACATTTTTTTCTAAAGAATGAGAGACAGCAGGGCATTCTGTTTTCCTCTGTCATTGAATATTCAAAGGTTTTCTAAGCCCAGTAAGAAGTAAATGGAAAAGAGACCATGGTTCATGCATAAAAATGAAGTCAATGCTTTTGAAGCTGCTAGACCTATAAATTAATTGCTTCTAATGAACAGAGTTGGCAGTTAGCATCAGAGGGATGAAAGGGTGAGAGATAAGGAAGGTGTATAGACGTTACAGAATTGCTACCATGAAAATGTTAGAAGTTAAAAAACTACAAGAACCAATTGGACAGCAAAGAGAAAAACCACTACCTACTTCATTGGAACGTTGACTGCAAAATACTAAGAAAAAAAGGGCACATAACTTTTTCCAACAAATATGGATTTTAGTTTTGGTTATACTAAGCAGGGACTTTACCAATTATGAGCCTTCTTACCTATTCCCGGAAAATTTCCTCATAAGACAAAAAGGTACATTATATTTCTCAGCAAAAACCTTTAAATATCCATGTTGCTACATTTTGGCAGCATTGTAACTCATATACAAAAAGTCTACATGATCATTCACTTCTATGTTCATTTGTTGCATTTTTCTGCTGTCTATAGCCTCAGCTCCAAAACCTACAGTGTAACTGAAACCAAGTGGACTTTGGTTGCCACTGCAAGAAAAATAGAAAGCAGAAAAATTCTGTAAATAACATGGTAAGTAGAAAGGAGGGAAGGGAAAAGGAAAGAAGAACCTCGTCTTGTAAGACCAAGGACCTAGAGGACATAGATATAAATGACATGAAATTGAACTGAAGACTAGTTTGTGAACGTGACATTTGACTAATTCAGGTTTAATTATAGGAGTTCATGTGTGTTCAAATAGTATAGGTTTCAAGCTTAAATCAAACATAAGACTTGCTTCTAACCCCTATGAAATTATACTTCCATTTTAATTTGAAGCCATCCATGATAATGCAGTGTTTGTAAAGTCACAAAATACATTTGTGTCTTAGCAAGTATTTCAAAGCAATATATTAATGTTAGTGTTTAGTATCAGACACCACATTATCTAATTTTGCATAAAAGGAAAATTTAAGAAAGTGTATATGAGTTGGAATGATATATTTCCATCATGGGCTCAGAAGTATGAGCACTTGGCCTCAATTTCTGGCCCCATTTGGGAGATTATGGTTCTTTTAAAGGTACAGTCTTGGTGAAGAAAGTGCATGATGTGTGGTAGGTTTGGATGGTATTCATTATCTCCCTAATTTCTGCGTATTCTCTGTGCTTCCTGCTCCTGATAATGGTCTCCTTTCCCTGCCATGATGGTGTCCATCACTCTGCAATCAGCAGCCAAGGTAAAATCTTTCTTCCCTACATGATATTTTATCTCAGAAACAGAAAAATTACATATATAGTGTAATGTTCAATGTGAACTTTTTGACAAATATGCTTCATGTAAAAGTTTTTTAATTGTGGACACATTTGAAAAGATCATTTGCAAAGAGACAATAACATGGCATGTTAGAAATTTCAGGAAAATATTGTGAAATAGAAGGTTCACAAGTCATACATTATGGAGTTTTAGTTCTCTGTAAAGCAAAATGAAATTGTGTCTTTTGCAGGAATATGGATGCAGTTGGGATTATCATATTAAAGTAGAGATATATAGAAAGACAGATGCCGGATAATTTTTTTCTCATTTGTGGATCATGAGTGTGTGTGTGTGTGTGTGTGTGTGTGTGTGTGTACATAAAGTCTCACAGATAAGCCAGAATTATACAAAGAGTTATATCAGTCCCTTCTAAGAAACAGGATGCTACGAGAGTACCACGTAAGAGGGGATTTTAGAGGGAGAAAAGTTATATTTTATTGTCTTTCCAGGGTTCTACAGAGAGTTGGTCAAGTCTAGACAGCAGGCAGGAGATCAAAGTGTTTGCTGGAACACTTGCTGCTCCTGCAGATGGCCTGAATTTGGATCCCAGCACTAGCATCAGGTGGCTTGCTACTGTCTGTATCTCCAGCTCCTGTGAATTAATGCCTCCTTCTGATCTCTAGGGGCTCTGCACTCATGTACTGATAGTCACATGAATAAAAATAAAACTACCTGATGATATACAATTTTCTATACCAAATCCCTTCATTGAATTCAAACGATAGACGATATTGTATTAATTAAAACTGATTACTCCATTTTGACTGGTAGCTCGGCTCTCTGTCATACTTAACAGCTCTAAGGGAGAGTTCACCTGCACATCTGCATGCACACATACACAACGCTAAGCATCCCGCACACATCATCTTCAAAGCTCAGCACTTTAGCAGTTTGGTAATCAGCATCTCGTAACTACATGTAGCTGTGATTAGGAGTATTGTGATTTCAACCTAACTAATTAAACCTGGGTAAATCAGTGTGTTTTCTCACTTCTCCTCAACACTCATTTTTCTATCACAATATAATTGAGTTATTAGATTTCACTGGGGGCACATTAAGGATCCCAATGATGTTTTTCCATCTTTGGAAACATAGTGACACTGATGCTCCCATGTATTTGAACTATCACTTTACAAAGGTATAGAGAGCACTTGTAATTAGATGTAATAATCTTCCAAAGTCTTTTGATTAATATATTGTTCAATCAGCTTTTATATTACATTAAACTTCTTAGAATTTCAAAATAAAGTGTTGGGCCAGTATTTCCAATTTATTTTCTCTGAAAGAAACTGCTAAAATATTTTACATATGTTGCTAATTCTTTGTGGAACATTTCACTGCCAGTGAAATTCACCTGCCAAGATTTAAAGAACCTGTTAGTGATTTTGTTTTGGATATATTTGGCCAACTTTTTTTCCTAAAATGATACTCCTGTAAAAGTATTTCTGTCACATAATATCACCTCTTCAGTCTTCAGAATCCCTCTTTTTTGTCCAAAGAAATGACCTCCCCCGTGTATGTGTATGTGTGTGTGTGGTATGTGTGGTATACGTGTGCGTGTAGGTGCCTGTGCATGTGGGGGTGTGAGTGTGTGTGTATGTAGGTGCCTGTGTGTTTGTTGTTTATGATGTGTGTACAGTTTCCTGTGTGTGTGTGTAGGTATGATGCATGTGTATATGTGTGTATTCAAATGCCTCTGTGTGTGTGTGTTTGTGTGTGTGTGTGTGCAGGTGCCCATGGAGACCAGAAGAGGCCTTTAGATGTTCTGAAACTGGAGTTATAGGTGCTTACAAAGTCACCTGATATGGGTGCAAGTAACTGAACTCTGGTCCTTCAAAGAGTAACAATTACACTTAACTTCTTAGCCATCTCTTCCAAATATGTTGGTTGTTTTTTCAATATTTATTTGTTGTTGTTGATTGTTTTTGAGACAAGGTCTCACTCTCTGACTTAGGGTAGCTTCTAACTTACTATAGAGCTCAATCTAGCCTCAAATTTATAATACTTGGGCCTTGACTTGACTTGATTAGAGATCTATCTGGCTCTACAATCATTTTCAAATACTGTAAACAATAATAATCAATTAAAAATCTTGCTTAAGGCTTACTATATCAAAGTTTTGCAACAATTTAATTATGTGCACTATCTAATTTAATTTAAATTCACTTTAAAATATGATATTTAAACTACTTTTGTCTTCACAGGACTGTAACCCTAAGTTTAAAGAAAATAAACACCTTTCTCTTGGCCACATGGTTACGAGGTCATTGGTATTGGCATCTTCAGTCAGTGTTTATGACTCTAGGATCCATATTTTCAACCATTACACACCACTTAGCATTTGGAAAAAATATTGAGAGAGAACTAAACCAAAGCCATGCCATTAGGGACTGGTAACAGTGAGATGAGTGGAGTTTTCTAAAGCAATTGAATTCTAAACCAATCAGCTTTAGAATACAGACCAATTCTGCATTAACTTAAGGATAAATAGTAAAATCTCAGAGCTAAACAAGAGAGACCTGCACCATGATGAATTGGCTAAACTTCCCATAGAATAGAAAGAGTGAATTCAAATTTTACCATTTCATACTTCTTAGAGATGTTAAGGAAATTATAGTCTGAATTTTTCATTTTATAGTCTAAAATTATAGTCAGATATTATAGTATCAGATATTCTGGTCAGATACATTACACCAAGGCCATAAGCGACTGTCAGTCTTGGTGTTTCACAATGTGACTTTAGTAAAAGTTTGAGAAACCCTCATGGGTTTACAGTTAGGGCAAGACATGGTAAATCTAGGAAAGAAAGCAGGGAAAACATGCTCATTTACCAGCCTGTATTTGAAGATATATAAGCCCACAAGACAACACCTTGACATATTTAGGGCAGTAGGATGATGTGCTTTATTGTTTTAAGCTTCTAAGCTTACAGTGATATAACACAGCCTCAAATAGGAACATGATCCTCATGTATCACCTACTTCCATTTAAGAAATGTTGTTCTGATTCCTTGTTTTGGCTTGCGGAGGTATTTCCTGAATGCTGGGAAGAAGTGAAGCCGATGCTTTAACATTTTATAAAAGTATACTGTGTTCACAGATGGCTGGATATGTTTCCAAAGTAGGAACTCTGACACAGTAGGTCTGGGATAGGAACGGACGCGAGGTCTCAGGGAATTCTCTGGTAATGTGATTAGCACTGATGGTTATTTTCAGAAAAAAAAAAGAACCATAAATAATTCTGTTCCTTGTTGAAAAAAAGAACTTTAGTAAGGACACTCCTGTAAAGTAATTTCATTGTTTGGTTACAAATAAATGATCATAAAAATAAATTTATAAGTAACATCCAATTGTTCAATGTTTGTTACACAGAAAATTTTCAAACAAGGGCTGGGGGTACATTTCTGCTGGTAGATGTCTAGGAGTCATGAAGATCAGGGCTTGATTTCTGGCACTGTATAAACAGGTTATGAGAGGACCTCCTGTAATACCAGCACTAGGAAGTTTGATACATGAAGATCAGGAGTTCATTGTTGTTTTCCACTACATAGTGAGCTCAAATGAAGCTATTCTAGCTATATGAAAGTCCATTTTGAAAACAAAACTAAACAAGCCAAACACAAGACATAAAGGAACCAAGGCAAACACAAGACATAAAGGAACCATATTTTCAAAGAAAAGCATATCCGTAAAGGTCCCAATTCCCTGAGGACCCCCACTCAGAGAAGTGTGGGTACAAACCCTCTAGTGAGACAGGAGAGGCATAAAGCTCTATAAAACACATATTTTGTCACTGGTTAAAAAAAAACTCAATTTACATAGACTACAATGCTAAATTTAAGTAGTAGAATCTGGAGAGTTCTGCTGTGTTCCCTTTTCAGACTCCATTTTAAAGCCAAGCCAATGTTATTTCCAGAATTTCAGAATTCTTTTAAGAATGCCCAAGTGCAGAGAAACAGAAAACCTCATCAATTACATTACCTGTTACCTGACAAGAAAGGGGAAGGTGTTCATGCATATTTGAGAACAGCAAAGAGAGCCATCCCTTTCTACCTTGGCCAGGAAAGAGAGAAAGACAGAAAATAGACAGACAGACAGAAAAACGGATGGATGGACAGACGGACGGACGAAGGAACGAACGAACGAAAGAAGGAAAGGAAGGAAGAAAGAAAGAAAGAAAGAAAGAAAGAAAGAAAGAAAGA
>LOEQ01000871.1:830185-848623 GCA_001685075.1 Bramus lutescens
GTTGTTATTTCGGGGTATAAGCTAGCCATGCAGGAGCTGGGCTGGACGAAAAGCGGGCCCGCTCCCCTCATTACTACAGACATGCACCTTTATTTCCAGTACCCACACTAGTTGCCATAGAAAAGGGGTGGTGAATGCCTTTAATCCCAGCCCTAGAGGATTATAAAATGAGGTGTGGGCCGAGTTCTCAGACACAGTCGCATTCTCAGATTCCTGGAGGCAGGACTGCCACTTGAGACTGAGGTTGAGGTCACAGGCAGTGGCTGACTTCTTTGCTTTCCTGACCAATTTATCTCCCTGAGTTTTTATCAATTGTACCTCATATTTGTCATATATTGTAGATAAAATTTGCTTGCTATTGCTAGGTTACTACTATCCATGGTCGGCTGGATCTAAACATATCACTGTGTGTAGTAGATGTGAGCCTTTCTACCCACTCTCATCTTTATATTTGTGGAAGACAAAAGAGAAGATGAGTTTGAGGAGAACCAGTGTCTAGAGGCTTCATTCCTGTGGGGTGCTAGCACCTGAAGTTATTGGGTGTGGGGTAGTCTGGTTTTAGTGGATATTCAGAAAGATCAACTCAGCTTCTGAAAATATTACTTTGCTTTTTATTCAAATGAATGATGAAATTGCACCCACATGGAATATGAATATCTTTATGAATGCTGCTGGGTGATGCAATTGATTTATGTTGACAAAGAGTAATAAAGAGTCTGCATTCTAGGAATACATCTTTTTAGCCGATGTCCTCCCTCTAAAAAGACTTGCCCTTCTTACTTGAAAGGCTCCCAAAAGGGAAGTTTTAAGGGGAACTATGGATCTCCTTACCTTATTCTATAGTATAAACTTTAGAGAATGGACAGAGGGAAAAGATTCCAGCAAAGCACCCGCATGTTCCTACGACTGAGTTCCTGCTAAAGCAGTTTCTCTCCAGCTTAAGGAGCTTTCTCTTCTTTATCCTGTCACATCCACCTTGTGAAAGCCAGCTACTGACTCAAGACTTCTCAGTTATCCCTAAGGATGCTCATGCTCTGTCTTCTACTCTCTGAAGTTACTAATCAGAAAATGTACCATATTGCATCTCTCTTACCGAACGATCTCTACTCCATGATAAAATCCCCAACAAGCACCACCACACCATACTCATTTCCACATTTGCATTTACTGGAATTTCCACTGGGAAATAGTAGGTCCTTTTGCATAGTGTCTTATGCACTGTCTTGAATTTTCCTTGGTGTGTAGGTTCATATGGGTATTGTCTGTTGCTGGGTTGTCCACAGTTTCACAGTTGGAGCAGTTGTTACTTTACAGTAAAACATCCCTGATTTACTGGCCAGAGGATACCACCACAAAACCACAAGGATATTCTGATCAACATCCAACTTTTCCTGAACTTCCATTATAAGATTGTTATGCTACACTGCTTTTTAATTTTTTTGCAACAAACTACAAATGGAGGTCTTTGTCTTCCTTATTCATTAATTACCTCATATGTGGGGACATATTCTAGATACTGAGTTCAGTAAGAAAGATGTAGAAAGGTCATCTGTCTATGTGTTACTTTCATTGGTTAATACAGAAACTGCCTTTACCTTTTGATAGGCCAGCCCTTAGGTGGGTGGAGTAGAAAGAACAGAATGCTGGGAGAAAGAAAGCCGAGTCAGGCAGAAGCATGAAGCTCAGGCCCAAGATGGACATGGGTTAGTATCTTCCCGGTAAGCCACGACCCCGTGGTGATACACAGATTAGTACATATGGGTTAAGCAGGATGTGAGAGTCAGCCAAAAAGAGGCTAGAGCTAATGGGCCATGCAGTGTTTAAATGAGTACAATTTGTGTGTTGTTATTTCGGGTATAAAGCTAGCCTTTTGGGAGCTGGACGGGATGAAAAGCAGGCCTGCTCCCCCTTCACTACAAAAGAAAATACCCCATTTCTTTCTATCAAGGGAAACTATAAAGTCATGAATAAAACAGATAAATTCCTGGACCTGTGATTTCTATGAGAAAGGTGGGCAGAATGCAGGAGTAACATGGTGTGGTATGAAGCTTCATGAGATGTCTGGAGTGGTTTTGTCCAAAAATAAACGACAATTATGGATATGCCTGGACTAGATTGACAGGAACACTTCTAAGGAAGAATAAAGTAAAACCAGTGCCTTTTTTTATCAGCTGGTATGCATGGTAGAATCCAGACAACCCCCAAGGTAATAGTAGGTAATCTAACACGTCTCATGAATATTGTCTTTGAGAAAAAAAATATTCTATTACTGCTAGCAACATCTCTCTGCTAGCTCCTCTCTGTCACCTATCTGGTAAGTCTGTGTCACTTACACACCATGAATAAGCAGGAGTATTCTGTGGGCATTTTGGGATTTGCTTTCATCTGAAAAACTTAGAAGCAAATAAATAGCTTTCCTAAAGCATATTATCAAGCAGGAAACATCTCCGGGCAAGCCTTTGTTATCTGCCAGCGTTCTGACACAGTCATACGGCCTGATTAAGGCAGCATGTTGATTCAACCCAAGAAGGTTTCTGAGACTCAAGAGAGCATCACAAGTCAGGAGAACAGAGATGGAGTGTAAACTGAGTCTTCCTACAGAATGTAAACAGTTGGCAGGACAGCATTCAGCCCCTCCTATTCAAAAAGGGTTTTGTACGATGTCACTGTGCACCCTTCATTTTACAGATAAGAAACTATAATTAAAATATGAGCAATCTAATATAACAATAGGGGGAATTCTCTGCTCTTCTATTGAGGAATTCTGCTCTACACAGGTCTTCAGGAGAGACCAAATCTATTACTACTTAACTATGGAATGTTTGTAATGGCAAGTGGGGAAAGGTCAGTTGTTTGATGTATTAAGCAGGCTATTTACTCTTCCCTCAAGACTGATCTATCCCAGAGTTCATAAAATAATTTTGCATGAGTTTATCATCTACAGTACGCAACCAACTTTGAAAGTCAAATCATTCACAGAAATGACCAGGCAAATAATAGAAGCAGCTTTTCAAGGGCATAAGCTCAGTGGCATTGTGTCCTTGAAGCATTATCTTGGGCACTACTCAAAACCACTCTGTGAGAAAAGTCCTCTCTTGCAGTGCAGAAAAATATAAAAGAACATCAAAAACAAAATTTCTGATTTACAGAAAGGTTAAGACATTTATATAAAGTCTGAGAATAAATAATAAAATCGAGGGTGATCTGGCACGTGTAACTGAAGCATAGATAGGACAACTACAGAGCCTAATGTAGCCTACTAAGAAAGCTGAACTGAATCTCAACTGTGGTCACTCCTTTCCTTGTTGGTGCATCTACTTTTGAGCTTCAGTGATCGTGGAACGCATATGGTTAGCACACCCCAAAATATTTACTATCTTTCCCACTATGGTTTGAATGTGTCCTCACCAAAGTTTCTGTGTTTGATTTTTTTGTGTGGAATGAATATATTAATTGTAACTAGAGGCCAGATATTAGGAAGGTAATTGAGGTTTGATGAGGTCCTGACGGTGGGGTCCCCAAGATGGAATTGGTATCTTTACTGAAAGAAGAGACATGAGATAGCCTGTTAGTTCTGCAACTGCACAGGATGCAGTTTTTGAGTGAGACAGCAGGAAGGTGTTTGCCAGATACTGAGCAGATGTTGGCGACATGCCTGTGTACTTTCTATAACCAAGCCAGATAAACTTCTATTCTTTGTAAACTTCCCAGTCTGAAGTATTCTGCTAGAGCAATAGAAAACAGACAAGGTATGATTTTACATAAATACACACAAGGTGGGGGTGAGGAGGGAGGGAGGGAGGATGGCTATTCTAGTGCCTGAATCTTGAACCTCATTAGCAAGAGTGACTGGTAATTGTAGCTATTTTATGCTATTTTATTAAATGTAGCAGTTAAAGCTCCCTGCCTTTCTGGAACAATATCCAAGAAACACTCATTTTCTTCAGATTTGGCACACAATTTGTGAAGTCCAGCACAAAATGAAATTGGCAATCTTTGGTATAACAGGATTTTTATAGGTGTCAGCAGAAGAGCAGATTGTCAAGCATCGGTTGTTTTAGCTGTTGTAGAGGTCACAAACTCATGGAGATGTTCCTACTCTTAACATAGACTCTCTGTGCCATAAGGAGGAACATGTCACTGAACCTCATACTTCCAATCTTAGATAATCTTCTAAGGTAGAAATAAGGCAATGCAACCACCTAGGAGGTGTTTATAACATGCAGAGCCTTGTTCTTCACACCCGGCCACTCTAACTCGCCTTGCATCATTTATAAGGTCTTCATTTGCTTGTTTCAGTTATGTGACTGCATGATTGTGTGTCACCTGGTGTGGATGCTAGGAACTGAACTGAGTTGCTCTGAAAGAGCTGTGGGCACCCTTAACTGCAGAGTCACGTCTTAGCCCTCTGCATCAGTTTCAAGACGTGCCTATGAGTCATCAGTAGCTGTATTGTGTAAATGCTGATGAAGTCCAGTTTTGGAATTCTGATTCAAGCAAGCATTCCACAAAGGGTAATGAAATACCTCAGTTTTTATTCAACAAATAATATCTATTTTAGAATGAAAATGAAGCAAGAATTTTGAAAATAGTTCTTGAGAGACCTTGAACAAAGTGTCCAGCAACCTCTTCCTTTTGCTCACTGACCTAGTCTGAAATGGCGTACAAAAGGCATTTACTTATTTATTTGTTGAAGAGACTGAAGAAGCAGAGAGTAGATTTCCTATATCCTAATTCTCTAACTAAACATCACTTCTAATAATTCAAACAAAAGGCCTTGTTCCCTGGTAAACGGAGTTGATTCATCACTTTGGTGCTGTGCTTCAAGGAACACATGTAGAATCATAATAACTGATAATGTGCTCTCTGAAGCAGGTTAGACACAATATTTTAATGGTTGCAACCTATGTAAACACATTAAATTCTGGTGAGCAGGGAATATTGGGGAAGCATTGTATCTCTATAAATGGTCACAGGGTGAGGCATAGGACCTGAATTCACTGAGTATATTGAATATATTTAAAATGAATCAGACAGTGGCAAGCATACTTTGATTTTGTTTTTTATCAAGGTCACCATCTGACTCAGACACTCAGTGGCCTAAAAGCTTTCTCTAACAAGCACACAATAAAAATGCAATGATCATAATGGCCCAATATAAGGCATGAATGCAGTAATCTGCTATCTACTTTATTATAATTATAGCAGCCCTGATTCAAACAACTGGCATATGGGATTTGAGTGGCATTTAGTATCTTTCCATGTATTTTTATGTGATTTTCATTATATCTATATTCTCATGCTATCATTATAAAAATATAATATCACAGTGATACTGAAATAAGTAATACATAATTTAAAGTCAGTTAGTTGAGAGAATAGTTATCTTGACTTGCAGTCTAGTATGCTTTTCTCAGTCAATAAAACACTCTTGTGTTTTCATGTTTGTTGCTGTTCTCTGTGTTTCTTCTTTTTCCTTTGCTTTTGCTTTTTGTTTGATTTGGAAGCATTGAATGTCCTCCTGATTATTCACACTTTCAATCTCCCCTCTGTGACCAACAGTAGTGTTCCATGTGTTTCTCTCTGCATATCCTCTGGGGAGCTAGCTCTGGAAACCCTTGTCTCTCACTCATGATGCCAGTGCTAGTCACCCTGACCATCACTCTATCTTTTTAAGCTACTCTCTTTGGTTTCTCGCACATATAACTACATGCCCCTTACACAATGCATAAACAAACTAGAATTATCCCCAACTTTAAGAACATCAAAAGGATTTCAAAAATTCTTAGAGGTTTGTTTTTTTAAATAAACATATGTGAACATTTATATTTTTATATGAATGCGTACTCATTAATGCATTCTTTCTGTTCTATAATCATATAATCTTTCTAGCTTTTTTATTGAAAATGGATTCTTCACATGAACAATATATCCCTACCACTGTTTCTCTGTTTCTGATCCCTCACTCTTCCTCACTGTTCCCATCTCCCTCTCCTCCAGATGCATTCCCCCTCTGTATCCTGTTCAGAAAATAGCAGGCCTCCAAGAGGAAATGGCCAAACAGGATAAAACAAGATAAAACAAGACAAGACAAATCCCTCGTATCAAGGCTGGACAATGCAAACCAATAGGAGGGATAGAGTCTCAAGAGCATGTAAAAAGACTCAGACATACACTTGCTTCCATGGCAAGGAGTCTCACAAAAACACCAAGGTAACACCCATAACATACAATTTTTAACTAATTTCTATATGCTTCCATACTACAGAGAAATGAAAAAGAAAATCTTTGTTTCCCCATAATGGTCATTGAAAGTTACGAGAAATGCTGTCATACTTCAGAAATAAATTCCAAGCAAGGCAGAATCTTCTGTGTTTTTAGTATTTTCTTGGTGCATATACATATGTTTAGTTCACTTTATTTTTTCATTTATGCTTTTGTTACGGCTTTCATTATTCAGCAATATCTTGCTCCAAATCTGTGATTCCAACAACATCTGTTCATTGCTTCCTTTACAGAATATCTAACTGCACATTAAATTATGAAGAGTAAAGACTATACTTCCCAGCCTTACCTGGAGACTCAACTCAAGAGATGTAGCAAAGGATACTGATATCTAGCCATGATGTGCCTTTTAAAATATGAAGTAGCACCCCCTTACCTTCCAATTTCTCCATATGAACGCTCTTGTTGGTAAGAGCAATGCCCTTGAGGTGATAAAGACAGTGTCACCTTAACTCCTTGGGGACATGCATACAAACCCACTCAGACATTAGTGGGACAGAGAGTAACTGATCTCAGGATTTTGAACTATTTCCAGTTTTACTATTACATGTGACTATATATTGTCACACTACAAATGATAAATTCCTTTTTAAATTCCATTGATTTGAAAAAATAAAATTCAAGAAGCATCTTCATTTTAATGTGGTGATTTATCTATGTCAACAGTTTTCATTTGGTGATTAAGTCTGTTCTTCAGTCAAGCCCTTTGTGCTTCCTTACCCAGCTTCATTTTTCTGATAAGAATTAGCTCCTATATTACAAAATAATATTCACTGTATTTGATTGATATTTTAGAGTGTTGAAGAAGGGCTTCTCAAAATGTTCTCTGCTCCATTTCCAGTCACAAGGTAAGTGTCAGCTCACGAAATTACCCTGCCCCAAATAGTATTTTGGCATCTTCCATTATCCTTCTGCCCTTAACTACATACACACAAAAAATAAAAAAAGAAATTATGAAAGCTAAGTAAAGAACAAGAAAATGGGCAAAGAGATTCATAGTTGGCTCATAGACAATTACACATATGATATGGAGTCTTTTAAGAGTTTTTCAAAGATGGGGAACTATTTGGAAGAAGTACATTATGAGACATGATTCCAGAAGTGAAGAATTGGTTATTCTCGAGTGGAATCACAGAATCTCTTTTACAATGTCAAGAAAATAAAGAAGCTTCAATCAAAATTATGCACACATGAGGATAAACATGAACACACCCACATGTAGGCAGATATCTCCCCAGTACATCAACATGCAACATTTAGTTCAGTTAGACCATTTTCACAGACCATGTGTGAATCCCATAATACAAATCTAGACTTGCAAATGGTCTTCTGGTGTGAGAACCGAGACATGATTGTGTTGCCACACAAAGCTCTTACTTCTACAAGGTCTGTCATTCCAGTGCCCTCAGAATGTCCTACAGTCACCTAACACTTTGGGCACAAGAGGAGAACAGAGTGAGACATGAATGAAGCAAGACGAGGTGGACACAGCCGAAGCCTAGTGTTAGAGCATACTTAGCACTGAACATGAGACACTCTCTGAAACAACTCAGAATGAATGGAGTTTTCTGAATTTCGCACCTAGAATGAAAGTATTTGATACGACTAAAAATACCTATATCCAAATCGCTGACAGTATAATTTGCCTGTTTTCTCCTAGATTCTCAGTACACCTAGTTTAGTAAACCACCCAATCTTTATTTAACAACTCATGACAAAGGTAAAGGCAGAAGCAGAAACCACAGTGGCTATTTCCACAGTCTCTTCCAGAGGGGCTTACAGATGGACATCTGAAGCACACAATGTTGTAGGGTATTTATCATACTTGTGAACCCCAAGACTGTTTGGATAAAATCAACCTAAGATCAGGGGGCAGAATTAGCTATTAGTTGGCAGGCATTACCCATAGAGAGTATGGGGAAGTCAGAAAGATAGAGAGAGAGGTGCACTGTAAGGAATAGGGAGGGATTGGGTGTTTGAGATCTTTTGGTTTGGAATGGCTGGAGAGTAGCTCTCTTGCTAGGTCTCTGACCAAAAGGGAAAGGTCAGCTGGTTGTTTTTTGGCTTTCTGAGCTAACAGGTTTTCACCCCAACATCTGAGTCTTTAATGGTAAATAGAACAATAGTAACTTAGTTAAAAACTACATTTCATGGCAGTGACAGGGCCAAGAGAACTGGAAGTACCTTTAAGATTGTGACCTGAACAGCAGCTTGCTGACTGGTGGGAGCCACAGATGGTAGTTAAAGTATCAATAGATTCAGGGGGCAGTAACTACACCTATGGAAAAGCAACAACAAACTGGGGATTTACCCTGGACAATGGCCTCTATTAAAAGTACAAGAATCATGATTTAAAGCTAATATTTTTAATATGGAACCAGAACTAAAACACACTTCATTGTGTCATATATTATTTGAGCTGAAATATGAGCTTGCTGTAAAGGAGCTTGAAACCAAAGCCTGAGTTCAATTCCCATGACCCACATAGTGGAAGCAAATAACTGCCTCCTATAAGCTGGCATCTGGTGTTCACATGTGCCTCAAGGCTCATTCACTTCACCAAAAAGAAATTATAATGAAATAAACAGAATATAATCATGAATTAAAAGCCTCACAGAGATAAATATCTTTCCTATTCTTTTTCATTAATTTGAGGAATAATTTACATGTCAGTAATTAAATAATTTTTCTAATGAGGTTCAATAAGCTTTGACACATGTATTACTACTAATATGAAGCTAGAATCATATCCATAATGCTAAAATGTCTATTCTGTCATTAACTCAACCCATGTAAACAATGTTCAAGTTTATTAGCACTGAAAGTCCAAAATGCCACTGAAATAAAATTGTTTTTCTCCTTATCTTTTGAAGCTGACTTTACTTGGGATGTGTCTGAAATAAAGTCACAATACTGTTTATATTATTACAGACATGTATTGTTAAAGGACCATGACATCTTCTGAGAAATATGAGGCTGATCAATGTCATAAATGTCTGATCATCACAGAGTAACACTACAAAATTCTAGGTCATAAAATGTGCTAGTGCTCCAAAGGACATGATTTTTCTATTTTGTACGTCAGATTCCTGATCCTACAAAATACTACACAGCACAGTGTTGTTGTGTTCTTGGAGAACTTCATTAACATCAAGGGTTTGAAATGACAGTTTCATCTATTTGCCCCAAGCATAATTCTTTTAAAATTTATTGTTTTGATTCTGATCACATGCCAGGGTACAAAGATAAAATTCTGTTTTACAAAATAAGAGCACACAATTTTTCAAGAAGTTTAACATCATAAGAGCTTTTAAGAAGCTATCTTGATGGCTTTATAGAAAATGTATTTGTGTTTATGGGTCCATTTCGGGTTATGGTATTCTTTTGGACTTATCAATATTTTTACTTTTATGTCAATGTGTTACTCTGGAAATTCTAACTTTGTAAGTCTTAAATTCCCTCTTTCTAAATCCTACACTCCTGATCATTTTCAAGACTTGGTTATTGGCTGTTCTAAGTCATGTATATTTTCATATAAACTTCAGAATCAGCTTTGCAACATTTACCCAATAAAGTCCTACAGGGAGTTTAAGAACTTCATTAAATCTACAGATCAATTTTGCTATTGTTTCCATAGCAAGTTTTACCAGGAGCTTTTTAGATGCATTCATATTTCATTCAGGCCCACAAGGCTCAAACAGGTAATAGCCAATGCCAGCCTAAGTCCTCAGAGGGAATTAGGTCTGTATGAACGTTTCAACAAGAATAGTCAAGTGTTCTTGCTCAGCTGAAGTAGTCCAGAGATCTAGTAGCTATTCATGTATTATCTCTTATCTATAATGAGAGCTGAGGCGAAATGAAACAACACCCCATTATGGACTAGTTGTAGTATAATAGATCTTATATAAACCCGAGAAAAGCTCTTTTGTCTTAATGAAGAAAATAACCATGATGAATATGATTGTATACTGATGAAATAGTTTTTGTTTGTTTGTTTCCAATGTACACTTAACCATGGTTATCAAATTTAAGGTGCATACCCCATAACAAAATTCTGTTCTACTTTCTGTTCTGTTGATGTAATAAAAATATCCTCACAGAAAAGAAACTTGGGGCATGAAGGGTTACTTTAGGTTATAATTCTAGGTTACAGTATATTGCTGCAAGGAAGTCAAAGCGGAAACATGAAACAATAAGAGATACACACAAACAAGAGCAGAGAGAGAATGAAAATATATGTGGTTACCTGTGCTCATTGTGCCCTCTACATTTATTTAGTCAATGACCCAAAGCAAGGGGATGGTGCCACACACATTGGAAAGATCTTCTCACATAAATTAAAGCTATCATATTCAAGGTCAATTAGATCTAGACAATCCCCCACTAAGAATAGCTTCTCAGATGATTCTAGGTTGTGTTAAGATGATAATTAGAGCTAATCATTACAAACACCTTATTATGAGCCCTTTGCACCTGGTAAAACACATGTCATGCACAATATCTCTGGACTGTTTATTTCTAGACAGTAAGGCAGCCATGATATGAGCTGACATTTTTGTCAACTCCTACCCAAGTGCTATGATTCAACCTGCAGGGATTCAGACAAGAAATTTTGGCAAAAAGAGTGTGTATATATTAATAATTGGTTGTAGGAATCAGGACTTCTCACTTTGCTAAGAAAGGAAATATTTCCATCCTGCTTATCAAAACTATTAAAAATCTTCGTGTCTTAGTAATTTTTTAATTGCTGTGATAAGACACAATGACAAAGGCAACTTTTCTTTAAAAAATTAATTTCAGGATTACAGTTTGAGAGGGTTAGAGTCAACGGCCATCTTGTCTTGAAGCACAGCAGAAGGCAAGGAGCCATGGTACTAGATAGTTAGCTGAGACCATATATCTTGTTTCATAGGCACAAGACTAACTGGGAATGATGCATGATTTTGAAAACTCTAAGCTCACCTCCCGTGCCACCGCTCGTAACAAAGGCAAACCTCCAAATCCTTCCCAAACTGCTCAACCAACTGCCTACCAAGTATTCAAACACATGAGCCTATGGGAGCTATTCTCATTCAAGCCAGACAGCCCACATGAGTAAATGCATGAATTTCATTATGGGGTATTGGAGAATCAGGTGTGTATATGGTTTCTGAATGCCTGAACTGTTGTGAAATTTTCTGCAGGTTGGCATAACATGCAGTGTTCAACCAACCAGCATGCACACCTGTGCATAGAAACCTGGAGTAATTCACTCAAAAGCTGCTTGGAAAGCTCACATGGCTTGGTTTGCAAACCTTGAGTACCCAACCAGTCACCATTTTTCTTGGTGATGGAAGATTGGAGTCATTTTAGAAATTCACAGTCAGTCTCTCCTCCCTACTTCCCAACTCTCTAGCTCATGCAAGGTTTATAGTCTGGTGATTAGCAGAGTGCTAGTCATCATTCAGGATGGGGACGTAACTGACAAACTTGGAATGAATTTATTTAATACATAGAAAAATGCTCTTTTGTTGCAGTATGATTTTGCCTATCTAAACTAAGGTCGATGTTTAGGAAATTTCTTTTCTTTGCAGTCATGGCCTCAGGTATTCCAGTCTGGCCTCAGCTCACGTTATAGCTAAAGATGTTTGTAAAGTATGAATCCTCCATCCTCCATCTGAATGCAGGGGTGCACCATTACTCCTGGTCCATGTGGTGCTGAGGATGGAACTCAAGATTAGTGCATGCTAGACAAGTGCTAAACTAGCTAAGCTATACTTCCACCCAGACATTGTTATACTTTGTTACAACATACTACAAAATAATTCCCAATTTAAGCTTTAAGGATAAATTCATCTAGAGATAATGAGACATGGAAATGGTAAATATTAAATGCAGATGTACAAAATGCTTAAGCAGCATATGAACCCACATGAGAATTTACTATGATGAAGATGAGCAAGAGGAACATTGATGTTGATGGCCATGATGCTGATGATTTTGATAGTGGTGGTGGTGGTGATGATGATGATGGAAAATAATGATTCCTCTTTTAATAGTTCTTACAGATACCATTATGCACACTATTATAGTGTTGAAAATAAAACACTGTGTATAAAATAAAGTCAAGTAATATATTGTATGCTAAATAATCCCAAACTTAGCTAAAAACAAGAAGATGTTAATTTTAAAGCAAATTTTGGACCAATGAAACTATGTTTAATTAATTCAATACTATACTGTTTGTTTATTTATAAGCCAGGTACTGGAGTTCAAACTCTCTGGTCTTCATGGGAGAGAGGGAAGAAATGAGCATATAATCAGGAGAGCAACTGAAATATTCCTTTAAAAATGATGGGGGAGATGGAGAGATTTGGGGAGCTGCCTCACAAGAATATACAAGTTAGAAGTAGAAAAGCAACTCCCACAAGTTGTTTTCAACTTCCATAGGTATTCAACACACACACAAACACATGAGAGAGAGAGAGAGAGAGAGAGAGAGAGATACTTAGTGACTTTTTCAAGATTGAGGAATGAGTGAGACATAAAGTTCTGACCAGCCAGATTGTCATTATAAACCTATATTTACCCACATCTTATTAGTTACAAAATCCCTTCCTGTTTTAAGTAACTCTGAATATCTCATAAACATAAAACCAATTTTAGAGGCCACAAGCTGTAAGTTAGTAGACTGAATTACTCCCAATAGACTTGCTTATTTGGTTCATTTTAAAACAAGAAAAATTTAGATTTTAAAACAGGAAAAGAAACATAAAAATTCATATAGCTACATAGTTTAAGATAATGCAAACTCTGTTCATCGAGGACTTCCCTGCCTACAGGGCCATAATTAGCTAGACTGAAAGAGCAGCCATCCTGTGTTGGAAAGCCTTGATCCACTTGAGCTTTCAAGGACATCTACTCCAAGATGGATGGGTGTGGCACACTGTGCATTCTTCACATTTGGGTCCTAGGTCTTCTGCCCTAAACTTGCGGGTTTCTTTCTGGTGCATCTCAACACAACCAGGAGGTGTGGAAATGATGATGTTGCTTAGGCTCTAGTCCTCAGCAGCACAACAGCTTTCAGATAATTATCCTCCTTCTTTCCAGAGGCCTCACTCTCTGAGGACCTATGTTTCAAGTCCCCAATACAGAGATTTGCTAAAGCAGAATGAAATTAAACCAGCACACATACACACACACACACACACACANCACACACACACACACACACACACACACACACACACACACACACACACAGGAAAGAAAGAGAGAGGGAGGGAGGGAGATTACAAAGACAGATGGGGAAGGAGATAGGGAGAGAAGGAGGAGGGAAAGGCTAAAAGGCTGTTGTTGTAATTATTAATGTATGTTTGATGCTAATCCACTGGGGAGTGTGGCTATCTGCTCGTGTTGGGCTTTATCTCTAGTAGGATATGGAGAATTCAATGATAAAATGACAGGATGTTCTCACTCCTGCAATGCTTGGTAAAAATCCAGTGGGATGACTGCAGCTGAAAGAAATTGAAAACATGGCCAAAATGTGCAGCCAGATTATTTGGTGCAATGTAAGATGCTCTGATTCCAGGAGAAGTGGAACTGATGCATGCATTGAAGTAGAATAACCATGAAGCTAGCAGGAGCGTGAAGCCTTAGCACTCATGCTTCTAGTCTCTCATCAGTTTTGAGAAAACCGGTTAAACAAGCAATGTATTGTGAGACTATGCCGGAATTACCCCAAACTGAAAATGTCTTCCCCTTCCCTGGAACCCAGCCCCTGAAAATATGTTCCAGAGACACAGCTGAGGTAGCTTGAGGACAGTTGGGAGAGACATGTCAGATCTGCTAGCAGAAGGCAGAAAGAAAACTCTAGAGATTACTGTGTCAACCTAAGAAGGTCCAGTTTCTGCTTCAACATGAGGAACACGTCATAAAGAACAAGGAAGCCAGACTCTTTGCAGGGTTTCCCAGTCATTCATCAGGCGCCAGCCTGTTTTATGTAAGCAAACATTCAATGAAACCACCCATAGCAATATCGCTCCTAGTGAATATAATTACAAAAGGGCCCTGCAGTCTGTCAAAAGAGCTGCAACTGATTTTTGTTCTTTCCCCTGCCCAGACTGAACAAGATGTGGAGCTCATGAAACCTTGATGGTATAATAGCTGATATGATCGGATACTTTCTTTATATAACCATAACTATATTACTCAAAGACCTTTCTATAGCCATATCCCCAAACTTCTGTACAATTACATCATTTTTTCTTCTTAATGTCTACCAGAGAATTAGTCAGTGATACTTAATCACTGAAAAGATTGTAATTAACCCAAATGCCCATTCAGTGGAATTTGCCACTGATCAAGGAGCCTTTTAGGCTTCTCTCAAACCTTATCTTGGAAAGCTGAAATAAGCAGATTAAAAAAATTGGGCTTTCTTTCTTCAAAATATAATGTTGTAAGTTCAATTATAAAGTTTCTCAGAGCTCTAAACTAGGACACATATATATTCTGCTGCCTATTTTAAGAATATATAATCAGTTTTTGAAGATAAAAAAATTCTTTCAGACAGTAGTCCAAAACCAAATTTGGTAATAGCTTTAAATTTATTCAACACAAAGAACTATTTTAATGTGACTCTTCCTGTGATTTTGAAAATAAAAAAGTGTCTGTATTGCAAAGTGGATCAGTTATGTATTCCTGTCCATAGTCGGTAAGTACCTCTCCTTTGGGAGCATCTCAGGATTCACAGAATGAAGTGCTTGGAATAGATATGTAAAGGGCATTTTTAAAAGCAGAGTCTAAGGTAGAAGAACTGTCTTTCTTGCCAGACCTGTAGCTATCATCTGGTGGTCAAGGCATCTGTTGTGTTACGTGAGTGGAGTCATGAATGCATTCTCTAGGAGCACCACACAATACTTTGAATATTTCAGTGTCCTAAACATTGAAGAGCCATTTATTGTGAACTAGAGGAGGCCTCCTCCTCTGCCTCTGCCTCGCATTCTGTATGGACTAGATATCTTAGTAGGAGAGCAGGGTGCTTTAAAAACAGGGCTATCCTATGTATCTGTTCAATATATATATATATATATATATTGGCACAGACTGCATAAAGTTCTCTTCTTTATAATTAACCACTCATCGGGGTTCTCTTAAAGCAACAGAAAACAAACTAAGATAAATAGATGATCTCATGATTAAATACATTGTTTGATTCAGGGTACTGCTTATTTGAACAATTTTTATGTTCATCAAATGGACAGCAATAAAGCTCCTCAGTTTAGGAAACTCCATTTCAAATTCCATTTCAGTAAAGGACTAATTTAGTGTTCAGAGCTTACTAATAGAAATATCTGAATTGGATGTATGACAGATAAACGTTTTTTGAGAGTTATGCAAAACAGAATTCTCTCTTTCTACAGATGTATCTTATCTCCGTACTAACACACAGGCGCGCGCGCGCGCGCACACACACACACAGGGTTCAACTCTAAGCATATTATATGGATAGCTTTTTATCGTTCCTTTGAGTAAGGGAATGGATGTGTGTGTGTGTGTGTGTGTGTGTGTGTGTGTGTGTGCATGTATGTGTGTACGCGCGTGGGCTGTTTGCCTCAGCCCAATTGAGGTGGTAAAGGCCAATGTCACTATTCTCTCCCTTCCCCTAGATTCATCAATATACCGAAAGGCTTTTAATGCAGTAGCTGCTTCTCAGAATTACTTCCACATTTGCAACCCTGGTTCGCTCCATTATTTCTTCCTTGAGGCACGCTTAATGCTGTCTGCAAAAAAAAAACCCTAACACATCAGATTTTAAGCCTTTTCAGAACAGATCATTGTCACTTCATTCACAAATGCCACTCAGAGAAAACCCATTCTCATACAAATAAACTCCTTTCAATCCTTCTTAAAACCACTGGCCCATATCTAGCTTCTAATCTATGTCTGATTCTATTTCACTTCTGCATGGCTTTCATTGACTTCAGAGGAATCTTAGACATGTGCTAGAAAAGAATGAAACTTCCATCAGATGCTTCTCAGTTACTAAAACAAAGAACCCCCACTCAGAACTGAGCACTGATGAAGAGACCTGTAAAGTCCTGATCATGAGAGTTCAAAGACTTTGTATCTAATGTGTACACGCACACAAACATAATTAAAAATGAAACAGTGTTAAAGAGGGAGGACCTAATGGGAAGAAGCAGGTCACCAGTGGCCTGCCTTTGAAGGTAGATGCTGTCCAAAGACTGCAAGGGTGCCTGCCCTCTCTCTTAGATTCCATCTGTTCTTAGTATCATATCCTTCTCTGTGATGTCCCTACCTTACCCTCAAGTCCCGAAAACAATGCATTCAGCCCTGGGCTGAAACAAAGAATCAAATTAACCCTTTTCTCTTTTGAGTTGATCCTCCCTTGAAGGTGTGTGGCAGTGGGAAGAAAACAAAATAAAGCAAAAATAACAACCAGAAAAACCATCAAGCAAGGCACAACAGATGACTTTGAAACCTAGCTTTCCCTGGCCTTGTTTGCTTTCTAGATCAATGCTACCGAACAGTAGGCATCTCAATGCCATTCTATTTTACTTTTAATTCTTTTCAACTATTGTCTATGATGTTTTGCTTGTTTCTCTTCTAGAATGATATTGAATGTTATTTATTTTGTAATTAATTAAATCAATTTGAGAAGTTAATGTTCTTTATGCAGAAGAGTTCAAGTGGAAGATGAGAGATTACTGATCCTTAATGTCTGTAAACACAAAATGCTATAAACATCTGCTTATCAGGAAAAAAAAAAAACAGTAACCATGGGTAGTATGAGCTGAGCTAGGAAGAGCCAGTTCTCTATAGCTTTTCTCCCATTAAAATTGCTATTACCATTTGTCTCAAGTGTGTCCCATCGAAATCCGTTGATTAATCTATTTTTAAAGTTTTTATTTATTTTTAAAACAATTTTGTCTCATTTTACATTCAAATCCCAGCTCCATCTCCCTTCCCTCCTCCTGCTTCCCCCACCTTCCACCCACCCCACCCCCTACCCACTCTTCCCAAAGGGTAAAGCTTCCCATGAGGAGTCAACAAAATCTGGCAAAATCACTGTGAGGCAGGACCAAGGCACTCCCAACTTTATCTAAGCTGAGCAAGGTATCATTTCAAAGAGAATTGGCTCCAAAATGTCAGTTCAAGCAATTGGGATACATCCTGGTCTCACTGCCAGTGCCCCACAGAATGCCCCAGCCACACAACTGTCACCCACATTCAGAGGGCCTAGTTTGGGCCTATGCAGGTTACCCCTGTCAGTCCAGAGTCAGTGTGTTCCCACTAGCTCAGGTCAGCTCTTTCTATAGGTATGCCCATCATGGTCTTGATCCCTTTGCTCATATTATTGCCTCTCCTTCTCTTCAACTGGATTCTAGGAGCTAGGCAGAGTGCTAGCTGTGGATCGCTGCATCTGCGTCCATCAATTTCTGATGAAGCTTCTATGATGACAATTAAGATATTCATCAATCTGATTACAGGAGAAGGCCAATTCGGGTACCCTCTCCATCATTGCTTAGGATCTTACCTGGAATTCTTGTGGATTCCTGGGAATTTCCCTAGTGCCAGGTTTATTGATAGCCCCATAATGTCTCCCTCAATCAAGATATTTCTTTCCTGGCTCTTCTTCTCTGTCCTTCTCTTATCTTGGCCACCCCTTTCTCTCATGTTCTCCTCTCCCCTTCCCTTCTCCTCTTGACTAATTATTCTTGAGAAGAACAGTCAGAGCATCCCAACATTTTAGGCTTGCGTCACTCCTAGATTTTGGAATCAGCTAAATCATTATGCTGTCCATTTTCCTCCCTGTCACTTCTCTCTCCTTCCTTTCTTCCCATTCCTCCAGTTAGAGATCTCTGTTATTGCAAACACAACGTCCTTATGCTCTGTAACCAGCAGTAGATACTCCACTCACAATTTGCTTCTGATGCTATGCATCGGGTAGCAGCAATTAATACAGCCCCTTTGTGGTTTTAAAAATTAATGCAGACAAAAGAAGGAGATCATGAGCAAGGAAGTCAGGATCACGAGGGGGTATGTCCACCCACTGAGACAATGGGGCTGATCTAATGGGAGCTCACCAAAGCCAGGTGGACTAGGACTGATGGAGTATGTGATCAATCCGGACTCTCTGAACGTGGCTGA
>LOEQ01000871.1:863961-889462 GCA_001685075.1 Bramus lutescens
TCCCAGAATTCTCCTGTTCTCATTGCATCATTTCTACTTCCTCTCTGGTTTTCCTGCCTATACTTCCTGCCTGGCCAATCAGCGTTTATTTAAAACATGATTGACAAAATACAGACAATTCCCCTGCACCAGACTGGTTTGCTTTCAAACCTCTCAGCCCTAGCAAATTAGGTATCTTTGTCTTTTCCTAGACACCTACTTTCCCTGAACCCTTTTTCTTCATCCTTTCTCTCTAAAGATCAGCATTCAAAGTCAACTGGGAATTTTTTCCTCAATGTTCATCAAAACTGTAATTATGTGGTTTTTTATGGTCACTCCACTGATGTTCATTTCTGAAGCTCAGAAAAAGCAGGACTGTTTCTAGTTTGGTTTTGCCTTTCAAAACTATCATTCAAAACAATAAAATGCCTAACTCATAATACTAAAATATTTAGTAGATTGACTAGTAGATAAATAGGAAATGAATGATTAGAGAAAGACTGTGAAAGTGACTAGAAAAGGAGTTAAAATATCATGGAAGGAGTAGAGGGAGAGAAGGAATGAAGTAGGGGGAGGGCATGAGAGGGAGGTGAAGGGAGAAGAGAAACTGAAAAGGAATATAAATTGGGAGCATGAGTATGAGACTCTAGCCAGATATATCCATTTCTGCACCATTAATCAGAAAAGAAGCAAAGAATATAGAAGAGGGTCTAAATTTTAGTAGCCAAGAAAGAAAGCATTAATGAAGACCCAGGAGAACAATGGAAGCAGAAAGATGCTTGGAAAACTATGCCTCTCATAGAAGGAGTGGGTTGATTCTACATGTAATGAGTGAACCTGACAGATGCACTAGAGATTTTAGAGCTTTGTTCTTTGCCAAAGCAAGACTGGGAGATTTAGTTCTAGGAGGTTTGTAACAATTTATCTAACATTGTTTGAAATGCTGAGCAGGCTGGAGAGATAGCTCAGTGATAAGGGCACTTGCTGTTCTTGTAAAGGATCCAAGTTCAGTTCCCGGCATCTACATTGAGACGGTTCCAAGAATGACACCCTCTTCTGGCTTCTATGTATATATGTGCCATACACACATACATATATATATATAAAACATAAAACTTTAATTGCTGAGCTAGACGACAGTGTACCAATCAACTGGAAAAGAATGCACACAAGCACATCCCCCCCAAAATACACTCCCCCCCACACACAAAGCTAAAAAGACCACAGAATATGAAATAAGAGATGTGAATGGTAGGAAAGTTTTAATTATAGTAGACACTATTAGTGGTGTTAAACAGAGCGGAGGGGTCAGGAATGACCTGGCTCCCTTGCATTCCTCATTAGCAATCCGTGCTATTAAATCCAATGAGATGTCTGAAGTGAAAAATGAAGTTCTTATACTTCCCTTTCATTGCTATTCCTGTTGACATCCACAAGGAAGAATTTTTCCTTTGGTGTCCTGATTTTTTTTTTCTTACTGAGAATAGAGAAAGCTAATTTTGAATATGAGAATTCTCTTTAAAAGTCAGAATACAAATTTCAATCTCCCAAATACATCCTATCCAAAGACAGTTAATTGCTAGTGTCTTTGATATGTATCTGTTAAGATCCAGAACACAGTCTTGATCTTAGAGTCTTCAAGACAATGATATTCCTATTCAGAAACACTGGATAAGCTAATACCAAACTGATCTTCCTTGATGTCTAGTTCTCATCTGGTCTGCATCAGAATCATACAGAGTGCTTATTACAGGTACATATTTGGTGTCCTTAATTGGAAAGGATCTGATTTGAAATTCTGATAACAGTGTCTTTGAAAGCTGTTTGAGAATTCTGAATGTCTATCACTGTATACCTTGCAGCACATTATCAAAGGTCACAGAGAATTTGTCTTTCTGTATTTGTCATTTTGAAGACTTGGTGAAACCACACACAACCAAATCAAAATGCAAAAAAGAACTGTCTGCTGAACAACACTAGGTGAAATAGTTGAATATGTCAGGAATGTTTCCCCAATAAATATTTGGATGATTCATTATTTATTTACAGAGTTTCCTTTCCTTTTGGTAATAAAACTGATAAATAATATTGCCTCCATGATACAGCACTACCCAGGGTAGAAACTGCCTCATTTAATAAGGAATTTTCATAATCCTGGGAATCACCCATAGTGTGGATTATTCATGACGCTAGCCTTCCATCAAAGACCCCATCAGTTTAAACTGGTGGAAAGAAATTTTATATGTGTGCTTTGCAGCATGAAACAGAAGATTAATCCCTCCTTAAGCTGATTTGTACACATGGAGAATCGTCTCCATGACTATATTGTTATGTTTGTCTAATTACAGGCCTGGGATATGCAAGGAGAAGCCATAGAAGGCTTCAAATAGTGACTGCCTCCCTTAAGTTCGTCCATCTTAGAGGTTGAGATATTCAGCTATTTCATTTTATACAGTGTTTTTGAATACTGCCTTTTATTTTTGAGTGTGCAGGAACTTAAATTAGCAGAAAACTTCCATTAAACCCCCATCTGTGCTGTTGGTGGCATTTCTTTTCTTGACTGGAGTCTTAAAACACATTCTCTCAGGAACACCTGGTCTTATTCTTCCGTATCTCTCTACTTTATAGGGTTTATCACATTAAAAAAATAATACCGAGGCTCTACTTTAAGAATAACAAATGTCTCAACGGTACTTTAACCTTATCTGAATGGTCTAAGTAGCAAAAGACTTTATTAAGAAAATGGTTAGGCAAACCTTTGAGAGCCCATCACTAATGGCTATGGAACCATGGCATCTAATACATGGGGACTGAGCAATTCCCCCATTCTTTCAAACACTTACTAGTACATTATCAAACTCTGCCAGCAAAGGCTCTACGTGAAGAGCCTCAGCTAGTATTATTTGACTCAGCACCCAGACTACCACCAATCAGAAGAACTTGAAAACAGTTGAAAGGTGTGTTAATAGCCTAAGGACAGGCTTCTCGGTAGACGAAAAAGCAGTGCTTTTAAGTATTCCAGGATATGTTTAAAATACCCATTCTGGGGCTAGGAAGTTAGCTTAATTCATATTCATACTTATAACATACATGTAAGCATCAGGACCTGACTTCAATCCCAGTGCCCAAGCGAAAATCCAGTGGGCATTTGTACTCTTAGTATAAGGGAAAACAAGACATGATGAGAATCTCTGGGGCTTGCTGGCAGACCAACATGGCCTAATAAGTGAGTTCTAGCTAATGAGAGATGGAATTAGAAGAGGTGCATAGCATTCCTGAGGGTAATGCAAGGTTGTTCTCTGGCTTCTACGCAGAAACACACACACGAATTTATGCAGACAAACACACACATACACACACATTTTTATTATTCCAGAATTGTAATATCTAACTAAACTAGACTGCCTATCTCATTTGCATCATTTCATTTCTACATTTGTTCTCCTTTGGTACTTGAAATGGTAGATTCTGCAGCCATCCTTCAAACCAATGCCCCTCTATCCTCCTACAAGAAACAAATGCAAACATTGACATCGAAAATGTATGCCTGCCAGACAGACTTTTAGGTGTTTCTGTGCAGCTCAGCTCATGTTTCTCCTTTGTCTTATTCATGCATTTTACTTAATTCTTTCTTAATTTTGAGATGGAGTGTGGTTATGGTGTCTACACAGGTCCCAGATTCGTAGATTCAATTGATCATCCTGCATCAGCTTTTGAATACCTACATGTACAGATATGTACCATGGCACTTAGCCTCCACTTTAATCGTTTTTGTTAAGATTAATTGGAATTTAATTAATTAATTAATTAAATTTTAAAATAATCTTTTCTCATTTGATATACCAAGACCAGTTCCTACTCTTTCCCCTCCCACTCGTCCATATTTCTCTTTAATATTTTAAAAAGATGAATATGTTTTTATTTTAATTTTGTATATATGTTGATTTGTGTTCATGAGTACAGTGTCCATGGGGGTCAGATTCCAATTCCCTGGAGTTGTAGTTACAGGTAGTTGTGAGGTGTCTGAGCTGGGAAGTAGACTCATGTCTTCCGAAGGAGCAGTGTATGCTCTTAAACACTGAGACATCCCTCCAGCTCTCTCTCCTCTTTAATCTTAAGCCCTTACTCTGCTTGGCTACCAGGTGGCCACATGGTCAATACACAGCTCCTTCCAGACTTCTCTCTTTCTGTCTACCCTATTAGCTAAACTGCTACAGTGCAACCTTAAGCTGGTTTTGGATTTCTAACTGTGACACCCATTCATAGCTTTCCATCCATGTCTGTACCTCTGGAAATCAGCTTCTGAACAAACAGAGCACACTACCCACACTGGATCTTCCTCTGTAGCTTTCTTCTCTTACCCACTGTTCTTTACAATACAGCTTGATTTTCTAGTCTTTTCCTTTACTCATCCCTGACAAGCTAACTGAATGAAGATCTTGAATGTGGAGACCATACACTCAAAGATTTTCTTCTAGCCCTCAACTCACTTTATCTTTTATCTGTATTACCCTCCTAAAGAAACTCCATCCAGATACATGTTGAGTGTCTACAAACTTTGTTCTAACCCCAGTATCCTATATCTTATAAAAGAAAGCATGGCAGTGCCTAGTAGCTGCACAGTTTTATAAATTTATTTTTAAAGCATCAGATTTATCCCTAATAATTGCTTGTGTCGAGAATCCATAAAAGACACAAAATAACACACTGATAGAATTTATGGTAAAAGGATGGTTAATGAGTGAGCTTCCTTTTTGCTTCTATCTTTCTGCCTCTACCTTCCATCCTAGCACTGGACACACAGAAATTCCTCCAGATACATTTCTTCAAGAGATAAGAAAAAATAAAGCTGTAGAAAGGCAAGCAATTTGGTTGAGGTCATATGATATCCAAGAAGAAGAGCCATACTGGTCTGGACATATTTCCATTCAACTTTGAGTCACAGTTTCAAAGATGAAACCATGGCTATATGATTCCGTTGCTTATAGGCCTGTGGTGTGACAGAACACATGGGGCAGAACACAGGCTGAGCAAAGCTATTCACCTCACAATAGTCAAGAAGTAGACACACCCACTAAGGGCCATTCTCAAAGATCCACTTCTTCCAACAAGACCCTGTTTCCTATTAACCCATCCTGTTGTGAGTCCATCGGTGGAAGATACCAAGCTCCCTCTTGATTCTCAGCACTTCTCAAAGCTCCACTAGGTATTGGTAAAACCATCAGCACACATTACAACTAACTATAATGAATACCAACATATTCCATCCTGCCTCTGTTTTAATGTCCTGAGCTCACAGTCTGTGTGTTCTCATCACCAGCAATTATTAAGAACTTAGAAACGTCTGAAGTTGGATGTATTTTTCCCTGTTTCAGAATAATTTCCTTTCAAAAGAATAGTTTAAAAGCATACGTAAATGCATGAATGAACCCTCTGAAGATGTGTCAGACAGGGGCTGAGACCTTCTTCCCCACCCTCCATTGATGGGGAAGCTCAGCCAATCACATTTGGCTAGGATGTGGCCACCTGGGGCCAAGGAAGAAAACCTGGGATTCCAGGTATGCTAGCTCTCCTCTCTGTGCACAGTGCTCGCCGGACCCCAGTCATTTGAGTTTCCCCGTTTTTAATTATTAAACTATATTTGTTGTATTGAGCTGGTCTGGTTAATTCTAGTTTACCGGTCGAAAACGCCCATCACTCCGTTATTAGTAATGTTCATGGATGCATCAAGAACGCCAGCGCCTTTTTGTAACTGCCTTCTTATTTCACCTTGCCATGCTTGCTTTTAAATAAGCTGTACTAAATATAGAATGCCCAGAAAATCTCAATGACCTACTTAATAACATTTCCCTTTTGTGCTTCTGACATTTCTTTTATAAAGATACCGGTTTGAATAACTATGTTCTTCTTCATAGCCCTAACTCCTGATACATATTAAACACAGCATGGGTCATCTTCAAGGCATTATTTAGTAGATGGAGCAAAACCCATATGACTTAGAAAGACAGCAACAAATTTTATTAGTTTGACTCTTTATATTTTCAAACATTTAAATGTCTCCTGCACATCTGCTCTTTCCATGAAGTCACTTATTGTGCTGCTTTGAGAAAATATATGAAAAATCAATTTAAGGATAGAGCTGTATTTCTTCTCACAGTTTGGAGATGCAGCCCATCACAATGGGACAGAATGGTGGTAGGAGCTTCATGTAGCTGGTTACAGTGCATTCATCCATGATGAGAATAATGATTGCTGGTGCTAATTCACTTTCTCCATTTTATTCAGCCTAGGGTTCTGGCCCCGAGGATGATGTAACCACATTTAGAGTAGATCTTCCTTCCTCTGATTACCCAACCTAGAAATCCCTTCATTGATAACCCTGCTGTTTGTTTCTATGCTTATCCTAAACCCTGTCAAGCTGACAATGAAGCTCTACTATCACATCGCTGTTATAGAGTTTAACTTTCTTCATGCCTTTCATAATGGCTGAAGTGAGTGAGAAAAACATCCTCCACTTGATCCCATCATCTTAATTTAGGAAGACACTGCTGGGTGGAATTTAATTTGAGATCTCCACTTATCTAAGCTTTATCATATTAAATATCAACTCCAAATACATATGAAGTCTTGAGGTTATCAGCTGATTCAGCTTTCTGTTGCAGCTGAGACAATGACTATGGGAAGAGATAGGGTAAGAAGCGGAAAAGGAAAATCAAGACTGCAGAGAGAAAAAGGTAGGACAAGAGAAAGGGCATTGATGAAATCTTTGTGCTTCAGAGGAGTGGTTGGCTATACATAAAAATCATTTGAAAAACACGAAAAGGTACAAATACACAGGCCTTGCTTGAGATCAGTTAATTTATAAATTCTAGAAATCAGTCTCAGACATCTGAACATTTTTAAATGTCTGATGTGTTTCCAGCACTCATATAACATCAAGAATCACTTCTGTAATACTTACAGCTATTAGAAGCAGGCTCTCAAAAGCTCATATGTCTTTCATCCTAAGCAAATAGTAGTAGTAGTAATAATAATAGTAATGATAAATAGTAATAATAGCAATAATAATAATTAATGAATCTCTCTAGGTAAAAAGGTTTTCCTTTCATTCTTTATCTTTTTAATTTCATTTTACTTCATCATGCTTGCTTTTTTGTCTTCTATATGAGCATCTTATGACTAATTATGAGCAAAAACCTAACATGTCCTCTTCTTTAAACATATATATATATATATATNTATATATATATAGTCCCTGGTTTTAAATGAATATCTTTTCTAATTTCTCTTTAACTTAAACATCCTCAACTTAAAGCTTCATTCTGAGCAGCAAGAGTCCATGAGAGCATGGGAAAGACAAGAGAGCTGTCTTTCCTTTTTTTTTATCACCTTGTGCTTTAAAATATTGATAATTGCATTGTCATGAGGGGTTCTAAAAGCTACCAACACCTCTGAATTTTCTCAGATGCTTTCTTTCCTGTTGCTGTCCTCACAAAGGCTCATCAGATATAAAGATAGCCTCTTCTGTCTTGCACCCCAGGAACAGCAGGGTTATTTTTTCTTGTCTCCATTGTTGGCACTATCATGAGGCCCAGAGAACAAAGGAAGCTAATGTTGTAAGGCCAGCACCTTTACATTATTAAATTTGAGAATTATTATGTAGAGTAAGTTTGATTTCCTTCCCAGCAAAAGTTTTTAATTTTTTTTCTTTATTGAACATAGATTATTTCCTCACACAATATCCTGATTATAGTTTCCCATTCCTCCATTCCTCTCATCCCCTCCCTATTTCCTCTCCCCTCTAGCTTCATTCTCTTTCTGTCTCATTGGTAAAGGACAGGCTTCTAAGAGATAATAACCAAACATGACAAAATAAAATACAATGAAGTAAAAACATTCATAACAAAGTTGGAAACAAAAACCCAACAGGAGGAAAATAATTTTAAGAGCAGTCAAAACAAGCATAGACACACTCTGTCTCATAGTCAGAAGTCCCATAAAAATAATTAAACTAATAAGTATAATATATATGCAAAGGACCTATTATAGACCCATATAGGGCCTGTGCTTGCTGCATCAGCCTTTGTGAGCTCATATGCACTTTGTTTAATTGATTCAGAGGGCTGTGTTCTCCTGGTGTCTCTCTGTTCCTTCTGACTCATATTCTTTCTACCTCCTCTTCCCCAGGATTCCCTGAGTTCTGATGTTAGGGATTTGATGGAGACCTCCAAATTATACTCTCTCTGAACAAATTTTACTCTCTTTCCCACTGGCTATGGGTCTCTGCATCTGTTCCCATCAGCTGCTGGAAGAAACCTCTCTGACAATGACTAGACAGAGCAATGACCTACAAACAGCAAAATATTATTAGGAATTATTTTATTCAGGTTTTGCCTATACTGTTTGGTTTTACCCTGGGTCTCTAGGCTATCTAGTCTCTGGTTCTTGCTTATCAAATCAGTGTTGGGTATGGCTTCCTTCTCGTGGAGAGGGCCTTATGGCAAATCAGACATTGGTCGATTACTCCCACAAGTTTGGTGCCACCATTGCCCTAGAATATTTTGCAGGCAAGATAGATTGTTGGTTAAAATGTTTTGTGGTTGGATTGGTATCCATATTCTTCTTCCAGCAGCCTGTAGAGTACCCTCCCACACTAAAGATTCTAGAAGGTAGGGTGAAGGTTCCATGTAGACATCAGCTAGAATAAGTTCAGTGCATTGTGTGGATATTTTCTTAATCAATTGGGCCTTGATGTTAGTTTGTGGGGACTAACCCTTTGTTTTAGCATTCTGTGTTACTTGGAGATTTTCATGTTATCCCATTGGCCAACAACTCAATAGAATGCAACCCAGTCCTTCTCCTGGAAGCCTTGCTTGACTATTAGAGACAGCCCATTGAGATTCTATATACCTCATTACTAGGAGTCCTCATTAGGATCACCTTCATTGATTCCAGGAATCATTCACTGTTCTAGATTTCCACATTATTTTCCAAACGTCCCCCAATTCCAGTAATCTCTCCCCATGCTCTGTTGCTCCTTCCCATTTTCTCTAAACTGATCCCTCATATTCCACCTACAAAATATGTTCTACTTCCCCTTCCTAGAGAGAACCATGCATCCCACCCGAAGAGCCCTCCTCTACCTAACCTCTCCCTGTCTATGGATTGTAGCTTGGGTAACATTTACTTAACAGTTACTCTGCACATATAAGTGAATACACATCATATTTTTCTTTCTGGATCTGAGTTAACTCAGGATGATTTTTTCTAGTTCCATAAATTTGCTTGCACATTTTAGGATGTCATTTTTTTTTACAGCTGAGTAGCATTCCATTCTATAAATCTACAGTTTCCTTATCCATTTTTTCATTGAGGGACATCTGGATTGTTTCCAGATACTGGCTATTATGAATTATGCTTCAATGGAATTAGTTGTATGGTTGAACAAGTGTCCTTGTGGTGGGGTGGAGCATCTTTTGGATATATGCCCAAGCATGGTACAGATGGATCTTGAGTTAGATTAATTGCTGTCTCTCTGAGCACCCACTATATTGATTTCTGTAGTTGCTGTACACGTTTGTACTCCCACAAGCAATGGAGGGATGTTCCCTTTCTTCTACATCCTTGGCAGCATGAGCAGATACTTGTGTTATTGATATGGCCTTTCTGACAATTGTAAGATGGAAACTCAAAGTAGTTTTGGTGTGTATTTCCCCAATGGCTAAGGATGTTAAAATTTTATTTAACTGATTCTCAGCCCTATAAGATTCCTCTATTGAGAATTCTCGCTTTAGATCTGTGTCCCATTTTTTAATTGGATTATTTGAGTTTTTCGATACCTAGTTTCTTGAGTTCTTTACATACTTTGGATACTAGTGCTCTATCAGATGCGGAGCTGGTAAAACTATTTTCCCATTTTGTAGGCTGCTGCTTTGTCATATTGACAGTGTCCCTTTTTTTTTTACAGAAGAGTTTATTTTCATGATGTCCCATTTATTAATTTTGATCTCAGTGGCTGACCATCAGTGTTCTCTTTCGAAAGTCATCTCCTGTGTCATTGTCTTCTAGGCTATTCCCCATGTTCTTTTATATCAGGTTCAGTGTATCTGGTTTCAGGTTGAGATCTGTGATCTATTTGGACTTGAGTTTCATACAAGGCAAAAAAAAAGCATCTATTTGCATTCTGCTACCTACAGAATCCAGTTTGATGGGTCCATTTGTAGAAAATTCAGGCATTTTTCCAGTGCATTTCAGTTTCTCTGTCAAAAATTAAGTGCTTATATGCTTTTGACTTTATGTCTGGGTCTTTAGTTCAATCCTATGGGTCACCATACATGTTTTCAGGCCAATGGCATGTGGGTTTTATTAGTAGAGCTCTATAGTACAGCTTCAAATCAGGGATGATGAGACCTCCAATAGTTCTTTTATTGTTTAGAATTGCTTTAGCTATCCTAGGTGTATTGTTTCATCATACAAGTCTTTCACTCTAGCAAAAGTTTTTAGCCATCAGCAAACTAATGATAATTCTGATAGAATCTCCTGTATAATAAACTGGTTTAATTTAGGATTTTGAAAACTTTACAAAATTTATGCCCTGGCAATGCTAAAGCATGCATAGGCAGCCCATATATGGAGGTTCTTTTGAACTTGTCCATATTGGGGTTCATGATCTAAGTTGATGAGGACGACTGACCAGGTCTGTTGCTCAAGACAGCACCAGATCTCATTACATATGGTTGGGAGCCACCATGTGGTTGCTGTGAATTGTACTCAGGACCTTCAGAAGAATAGGCAGTGCTCCTAACTACTGAGCCATTAAATTGGAAACTGATAAACCACAGTTTATGGATAATCATTACTTCATCTCAGAGCAGTGATTTCACCTCTCTTTAAACAGTCAAATAGCTTACTTTACTTATGTAGATGCATGTCTGTTTGTATGGGCACCTATTTGCGGGTGCCCATGGAGGCTACTAAATGGTGTCAGATTCCCTGAATCTAGAGCTACAGGTGCCTGTGAGATGTTGAAAATAGAATTCCAATTCTCTGAAAGAACAGCAAGCACTCTTAAGCACCGAGTCATCCTCCCAGCCTCCACCTAAACATTAACACTTTCTTTCACTGACCACATCCTTTTATGTCAGAGAGTTTATTAGAAGCTGGATAGAGAAACAAAAAGGTAAAGAAATTTAAATATTAATATGAAGGTAATACAATTAGCATATTTAAGTTTCTTTACCTCTTGGTTTCTCTATCCAACTTCAAATGACGTATCTGATGTACAAGGCTATAGATAAAGAAAGGAAAGATGGGGACAAGATAAATCATCGTCGTCTTTCTCTTTTGTCACCGCGCATGCCAATATGGACTATTCTGGGAGCTCCTCTCCGTTTTGAAGACTTTACTGAAGATGGAGTTGTAACCAAGAAACTCACACAATGTCAATAAAATAAAATAAAATACTTTCTAACACACTGAAGTACCTGAGGATACTTTCTGAAATAAATGAATGACACACAGGGAATTCTCATTAATACTTGTTTTATAAACTTAAAATCTAAAGACTCAGTGCAAAGTGAGTCTTCCTTCAATTTCATTAAATTTAAAAGAGTATTGATATACACTCCTTTTCTGAAATCATAACGAAAATTATTTTATAACCTTGTGTTTATTCATGTGCTGGGTTTGTCTTCTGTTCTTCCAAACAATGTGTCAACATATTCATATGAGCCAGATACAGTGCTGAAGAAGTGGTACATTTCTCAATGGTGAGAAATTCTTCAAAGAGGTGACATCTCAGAGAAAGATTATTCAGAGTTAGTCATTTTTAATACTGGAGGACAATTTCCAAAGGAAATGGTTTGTAAGTTCATTAAATACAAATGACACAGCTTAATCACCACACTCTGAGAATGATTCTGAATGAATCAATGTCTGAACCAAGGATACTGTTGAAGACTGACTTCTGATTGACTCTTGCTGCTAGAATTACATGTTATTTAGGAAGTTGAAGTACAATCCCACCTAAAGATCTTTCCCAGGTTATAAATTGAAGGCATAAATTGTACAAGCATGTGGCATTATTTCCAAGGCACGAATCACAAGTCATGACACTCCAGGTCTTTATTTTTATTTGGGATTGTTACATTTAGTGAGTCTCTTAAAACCATGAGTGATTTGTGCAATTCATAATAATGTGATGTTAACTTCTAAAATTGTCATTGGAAACAGTGATCTTGAACTATAAGTGAACAAAGAGAAACTAACATCATCAACCATATAAATGCTAATATTTATGTGTTCATCTTCAATGTGTTTTTAAAGTCACTCTTCTATATTCTGCTCTCTTCTGAACTTATTGTTGAGATAATACATAAGTAAATCACCCATAAAGCAAGACAGATATTAATTATTTACTTCTTTGAAATCAAGGACTTACTTGATTAATTACTTATTTACAAATAAAAAACAGCTCAGAAATCCACAACACATTAACCAAGAGCAAAAATTTCACATTTTTCTTCTTACAGAGGTATTTTTAATTTTGATAATCATAAATGTATATGTTTAAAAGGTTTTCTCTATAATGAATGCAACCCTGGCTCCAGTGTTTTTCCATTCTGTTAAAAAACAATAGTGTGACTGGCAATCCTGAAGGAAAAATGTCTTGATCCAAGAGAGAATATACAGAATGATTCTAATACTCTGTCAAGCCCTTTTTTTGGTCTCTGTAGTTGTGATTCAGCTCCATAAACCATTTCTGCTGTTTTCTGAGTGACTCCTATCCTGTCCAATGAGATGGCTTTGATGCCACGGCAAGTGTTGTCTTAATCTGCAGACCTGATTGCACAAGAGCACCTTTCTCTCCTTTGCTACAGATGACCTGGGGCATGCTTGGATTAGCCTACTAGTTCCATAAAATTTTCTTGACTGAAGGGGTTCATTAAATAATTCTCATGGAACCTATTATGAGCAAGCATCAGACATTTATCTGTGGCTTGCAAAGATATCTTTGCTCCTAATAAAGAGACATGGAGAGAAGAATCACATCTATTGTGAACTTTGATCATGTCTATATTTGTCAGAATTATTGTCTTCTTATCCAAGGATCAAGATGTCACATGGTGAAGTCACAGCAAGTGGCACAGAGCCCTATATCTGGCCACCAGGCTGACCTCTGTCCATTCATGACCTTGCTTCAAAATCTGAAGCCATGTGTTTCTTAGTTGATTAAATTTAAGCTATCTTTTATTTTATTTAAAACCTTAAGCACATCAGTTGGGCAAGGCCAGTTCAGGCACCCTCTCCTCTTCTGCCCAAGGACCTAGCTGGGGACATTCCTGTGGACACCTGGGATCCCCTCAAGAGCCAAGTCTCTTGTCAACCCTAAAATGGCTCCCTTAATGTAGCTATCTTCTTCCCTGCTCCTATATCCACGCTTCCTCCATCTCCACTCTCCCACTCCCCCAAGCTCTCTCCAGTTTTTCCTTTCTCCCTTNTTAATGTCCTTTGTTTATGGCTAGAGTCCACTAATGAGTGAGTACATAGCATATCTCGAATATCACCATAGAATCTTTGTCCGGCTACGGATGGATGGAGATAGTGACAGAGACCCTCATCAGAGCACTGGACTGAGCTCACAAGGTCCAGTTGAAGAGCAGAAGGAGAGAGAAGATGAGAAAGGAAGTGTGGACCGCAAGGGGTTGGTCCACCCACTGAGACAGTGTGCCTGTTCTAATGGGAGCTCACCATATCCAGCTGGACAGGGACTGAATGAGGTTTCGATCAAACCGAACTCTCTGAATGTGGCTGACAATGGGGGCTAACTGAGAAGCCATCGATAAAGGCACTGGGACTTGTTTCTACTGCATGCACTGGCTTTTTGGGAACCTAGTCTATTTGGCTGCAAGGCTTCAAAGGCCTGGATGTAGGGAGGAGGGTCTTGGACTTCCCACAGGGCAGGGTTCCCTGCTCTCTCTTAAGGAGGGAGGGGAAGGGAGGGAGGTGGGTGAGTGGGAGAGTGGGATGGGAATGGGAGGAGGGGAGGAAGTGTAAAGTTTTGAATGGAAAAAATAAAAAATAAATAAAAACCCTTAAGCACTTCAGAATAGTCTCCTCTTGTAAACATTATCTTAGACTCCTCTAGATCCTAAAACATGTTTCCCTCTCATAAAGTTTGCTCTTAACACAAAATTGTATTGCCTAATCCAGCAAGGCTTTCATGCTTGATTTGGAGGGATGTAGCATCCAGAACCTAAACTCACTGTGATAGTAAGACTGTAAATATATGGGAGTATGCACTTGCTATGCATCAAAGTTAGAACTGAGCATAGCACAAGATATCCAATATATTAAGAATATTAGTAATTTATTTTGAAGTTTACCTTCAAGCTGAGCATGGGAGTTAGCATCATCCTAGGTAAAACAGTGAAATTAGATCCTAACAAATAGAAACAAATCAGAAAAAGAAGGAAGGGAGGGAAGAGAGGAAAGACTGACTAAAGAGAGAATAAAGGGAAGGAGCAAGGGAGAATTTAGACAGAAAATCAAATACGTTGTGAAAGATGTCAGTGTGAGTCAGCACTTAAGTTGCCAATAGGCCTCCAAGCAACCATGGCTCAAGTCCAGATTATGAAAATGGCAATTAATTCCAAAGCTAAACTTCCCACACAGGTGACAAGATAATTTCCTATACCTCTTCAGAAGGTTTAGGAAATCATCTCAAGAGGTAATTGTATCTTTAATGAAGAAAAATAAGGAATGCAGCAAAATAAACTTTCTCTATTGGGTGTTTCTTTAAACTATTTTGTGTTTTGTGTGGTATAGGAAACTGAAGATTGGAATAACCAAAATCTATGTGAAATTTTCCCTAAATGCAGCATTCAGTGAGAGAAGATGACAGGAGACATGTGAAAAAATTATTCTGTATATGTATCTTAGAAAACGAGAGACCCTAAAATTATCTTTATGTCAGTCATAATTGCCAACTTTCATAGCTAGTCAGAAAACACTACTAGAGAGTATAGAGTACCAAGAGTCCCACATCCTCTGAGGGGGTACAAAAAAAATCTAAAATTCTACAGATTTAAAAAGAACTCATTATAAAATCAATAAGAGATTAAAAGCAGTCCTTAATAAGCTCTCTTATCAAGAAAACCAATTTTAAGAAAACATTTCCTTTAGTTCTTAAATATGCATCATAACTTTATTTTTGAACTACAGTATCAACTAAAAAGTTATAAAGTATTTTTCTAACTTATTTCAAATATTATTTATATCTATGTATATATGTATGCGTGAGTTTATGGGCCCTATGTATACACAGGTATTCTTGGAGACTAGATGAGGGTGTAGGAGCCTCTGGAACAGGGGTTCCAGGCAGCTATGAGCTGTCCGATATCTGTGCTGGAATCTGACTGTGAGTTAGCTGCAAGAGCATCTTGAACTCTTATCCTCCAAGACATCTCTTCAGGCCTATCATGGAACATTTAAATCCCTGCTTCTTATTTCTAAGAAATCAGATGTGCACTGGCCAGATGGCATACAAATTCTTGCCATGATGCTAACTACCTTCATGAGTTTAAGGAAATGTACTGGGCTCGTGGGCATAATGTTCCCATGATACATGGAGGAGAATAAATACTGTCTGCTTCTCAAGGAATGGATGCTTTGCTGTATTACAAAAAAATTGCATTGGCAATATAATTACACAATGCTTGCTGTATCCCAACAATTTAAGAATTCGAAGCAGTGGCCATTACTATAATGTCTTTTCTCTAAGTCAGTAATAACATTCAACTTGTATCCCCTACAGAGAATGTGATTACACAGATTCAGAAAGATCTGGGTGACTGACCAAGGGAAAAACAATACCACCATTCACAGCAATATTTCTGATCCTAGTTTTAACCTTTTGTTTCTTTTGAACAGCATAAAATATTTCCTCTGCTATTTGCAAGTTATGTGAAATTCAGAATGAGAGGAGGATAATAATTAGATGTATATAATGATGATATAATCAACTATATAATATAGTGGTATTTCATTTGTATTTTAATCGATAAAGCTTCCCTGAAGATCGGAGAGTAAAACAACACCACTGGTCAGCCTTACAGAGCAGGCAGTGCTAACACACACCTCTAATGCCAGTAGCCACACTAGTTGTCATACAAACCGGGCTGTGCATTCCTCTAATCTCAGCCCTAGAGAGTACAATAAAACAGGAAGAGACAGTTCTCAGACACAGTCTCATTCTGAGATTCCTGGAGGCAAGATCACCATTTCGGACTGAGGTAGAGGTAAGAGCCAGTGGCTGGCTGCTTTACATTTCAGATCTTCAGGCTGAACCCATTATTTGTCCTTGAGATTTTATTAATCATTCTTCAATATAAATGACTGTGGTTAATTAAAACACATTGTTCTCCCCTATCTAGTTTTTAATCACACTTTCCCTTTGGATAGTACCCAAATATCATCCTAGGCTATTGACACATGCATCATCCCAATAGGGACTCTTTGTTAAAATACAGATTGCTAGGCTTCCCAGAAATTAATGTGGTGAAATTAAGAGAGCTTTCCAAAACTCTTTTTGTGGACACTGGAATATAAAAACAAGCAATCCAAGCCTGTCATTTTCACACTGATCTCCAGACTACTAAATACCATTTTGTGTCATCTGGGAATCCGCAGGAAATGCAAATTCCAAGGCCTTATCTTAGATCAGAAAAACTGAAATCAATGGGAGTTTCGGCTCTCTGGGCCTTGTCAGAAACTGTGATGTGTGCCCAGAGTTGAGCACCATTGCCATTGCTCCAGGACCTTGCTCGGCAAATGAAGATCAAATAACACAGTTCAGGCTTTGCCTGGGAACCTGTTAGGAACCACAACTTTTGAATTCCATCCTGTTCCAAATGAAACATTCTACGTTTTAACAAGATGTTTACAATGCTTTTGTACATTACAATCAGAGAAGTCCTTGGCTAGGATGGTATTTTCCAAAAAATTCTATCAAGAAGCTGTTCTATGCAGCATGTGGGATACTTACCAACTTCCTTGGCCCATCCTCACCAAACATGAATAAACACTGCTCCCTATGACAATTATAAATATTTCCAGATATTCCCAAATGTCTCTGGGGGGAGTGGAAACATCTAATGTGTCGAGAACCACTGTTCTGGAAGAAAACTAAGTTAACAACTACTGAAAAACATACTACTCAGGAGATAAACTGCCTGAGAGAATAACCATGTGGCTTTGATCTAATATCAGGGCTAAATCGGAGGAAACAGAAAATTAAAGCATTAGAAATACAAGTCAGGGGAGAAAGAACCCAAGAAGCAATTACAAACTTAGAAGTGGAAAAACATGATTTTTGGATAAGGAAGTATGGTTCTGTAAGAAAAAAAAAGCTTTGAGGTTCCGAAGGCATACACTATTCCCAGGTAGCTGTCTGCTTCTTGCCGGAGGTTCTATATACAAGGTCTCATCTGTTCCAGCAACTGTGTTTTTCTAGCATAGTGATGATGGAGCTGTATGCCCAAGCAAACCCTTCTGTGAGTTATCTTGGTCATGGCATTTTACCACACAAACAGAAATGCGGCTAATGCAGATCTCACCACTGGCATCTCAGAGCAATGCTGAAGGTGGACTAATTTCTGCAAGGTGAAGAGTGAGGGGGGCAATATGTCATCTGAGACTATCAAGCATAGATTGCGGTTGTGAAGTCAGAAAGGGTGATTGATATAGAAATGGTCCATGTTGAAGGAACTTAATAGCTGATGTGGATGGAGCACACCCACAAACCATGGAAAAAGCCAGTATAGAGGGAGGAACTGGAATTGCAGGAGACAGACATCAGGGTCACCTCCCACTCAGATCAAGAAAATAGAAGCATAGATGAGAGTCCTCAGAGGCAATGGGCAACTCTGCCACTGGCACGGGGAGAGGAGGAAGGCAGAGCTAGGATGTGTACAATGTTTTATAAATATTTATAATAATATTTCTACATCTAAGAGCTGGGAGCTTCAGGAGATCATCTATAAAAGCAGCAGTTTTCTAGGTGACAGTTAATCATGGTGTCAACTTACTCCTGGGAAGTGTTTACTGAATTCAAGAAGCAAGTGCCTCTGGAGGATGGGAGAGAGGCAAATTGAGTTCTTTTATAATTATTTACTATACATAAAAGAACACACTGGGTCTGACACCCAAGGGATAGTGTGGAACTCTGTAAATACTTTCCAAAGGACTTTCATGTCCCTCTTGAATATATTTATTGTGATATATATGGTGACATGGTGAGAAAGCTACTTCTCTGACACCAGTACTCTTCTTAAGACTTTCTAACTGAATGATGCACTAAGACACTTGGGAACTCCTGACCTACAGCAGTGTCTTTTGTTTCCTCATTTCCAGAATCATCTAAGCTCTTATACAAATGTCTAGCTTCAACCAGGTCTACTGAGGTGATTAAATTAGTATTGTCATTTTAGAATTCCAGGCATCTAAAGCAGATGAGGACTCCTATCTCTCATTCCAGGACTCAGGAACCTGAGGCAGGAGGATCACAAATTTAAAGATAAGATGAGCTTCAAAGTAATAATTTAAAAACATAAAGATTAGCGTGGGCCAAAAAGTAGGGTACTGCTTTTTAAAACTACATGAGGAGCCCAAAAGGTTGTGAAGATGAGAAAAAAGTTAAAATATGAACCTGGAATACAGATGGGACAGAACATGATAAATTATGATTACATTCAAACATCAGTTTCCAAGTGACCTTAGAAGACCAGAACCAGGACGGAAGGAATTTCTTCAAAAGATGTTTTATTAATTAGCAAATAGTTATGATGGTACCACTGTGTGTGAAGTGATCGTTGACTCTCTAGTGAATAGAAATAATCACAAGACTAAGTAAGATGTAGATTGGAATTGAGAATGGAGATGGGAGGGGCACAGTCGCTGTGTTTGGAGAAGAGTGGAGACTCTGGAAAGGAGAAGGCAGTCACAGAGTAACGACTGACTGTGCCCATGAATGTTAACACATAACACCACAATCAAAATTGTCCCATCACCCAGTAAAACATACTTGGGAATTAAAGTACAATTCATCTTCAGTGATTTTTATTTGCTTCATAGCCAGCACTGGAGAAATCTGTAGATTCTGGCTAGTGAAATGGCTCAGTGGCTAACGGCACTAATTTCTCAAGTTTGACTTGCTGAGTTCAATATGAACCCATAGATGACAAAGAAATGACAAATCAATTCAAGAAAAGGAAAACCAAAACCTTACCAATATCTTTTCACATCTGCTTCCAAAGATAAATATATCCTATGCAGCTAGCAAACACACTGTGAAAACATAAAGGGAGACTCATGGATATATATTACAATGGAATATAGGCTAGAGGGGACTAATCTAAGATGCTATTCTACAAAAAATGAGATCAGGTTCAAGCCAGTTTTGACTAGTGAAATTATGGTTTCAGAATAACAAGAAACCAATTTCTCCCCTTAGATAGCATCTGTATGATGCTTCCTTGTTCCTGGCAGGAGGAATTGGCAACGGCACTTGTCCCCATGGCAATCTCTGAACAGAGTGCCATATGCTAATTGGGGTTCCATCCATACTGTCTGCTGTCTGATTGATGACCATGGGGAAAAACCCAAACAATCAAAAATATCCATAAGTGACAAGCAGGAAGGGGAGTTACAAAATGGTAACCAGACTGAAAGTGATGGTCCTTAGAGCTGTGTCCCACACCAGAAAGCTGAAAGTGCACAATCAAAGAAGCTTGTTAGTTGTGTTGAACTGCCCACAGACAACAGGATAAAGTACTTTTGGAAGTGCAGTGGAAGGCACACACAACTATATGAACTCATTTCCAAACTGGGTCAAACAAGAGACCTCACAGTCTCCCTAGCTTCAAAAATAGGAAACACAGGAAGTCATATCTAAAATCAAGCACATCTGTTTTGAAATCTGTTTCTGAATCTTTTTATTTTTGACTAAAACAATATCCTATTGGCCCAGCACCAGAAGAAACAAGGCATGCTGAACATAAATGTTGAATGGCTTTGAGTTTGTAAAGGAATAAGAATCCTTACTACTAATATGAAATGAATGTCACTGTTGATTCTAAAACTGGACATTCTAAACAGGATCACTGAGGAAAGCATAGAGAACCTGGCAGAAGGAGATGACTCAGCTGCTAAAGCATCTTTCTTACAAAAATGAGAATCTAAGTTCAGATCCCCATAATCCATACAAAAGACTAGCAGAGTGGGGCATCTAAAGTTCTAGCTCTGGGAGTTAAGAGGGGTGGAAACAATCAGAAATCTGGAGCTTACTGGCCCGATAGCCTAAGCGATCAGTGAACTCCAGGTTCAGTTAAAAAAAAAAAAAGCAGGCTGATTGCAGAGGACACCAGTATAAACTTTCTGTCTTCATATGCAAATGAATACATGTATAAACTGTATAAACTATAAACACACAGGATGCACGCGCGCGCGCGCACACACACACATACACACACACACACACACACAGAGAGAGAGAGAGAGAGAGAGAGAGAGAGCAATGCCAGATATAATAGATATAATAGCTTTTACTTGGGAAGCAGTCAGGAGGAATACTGCAAGTCTGAGGTCAGCTTGGTCTACATAATGAGTTCCAAATCAGCCTAATCTATATAGGCCGTCTCAAGATCAAAAGGGAAGGAGAAAAGTGAAAAGAACAGAAGAGAGAAGAAAGGGAAAAAAGAAAGGAAGAAAGAGAGGAGATATGAAGGCAGAAGGGATACAACCAACATAAGGTTGCCCAACAACCTCTAAACAAGGTTAATACATTTAAGTTCAAAATGCTTTGTGAAATATATTTATGTGCCTATAATTCATATAGGTGTTCTTGAAGCTAAACATAGTATGCATAAAGTTACATATTAATATATATGCATTCAAAAAATACACTTCCAGAAGATATTTATTATGGCTTCCATTTTGTGCTGTGAGAAGCGATCACTGAGCCCTTCTATTTGGCATCAGGAGGCACAGGCAACACTCTCTAGAGCAGAAATGACTGGGTTAGAAATTGCTTCCTGGGAAGGGAGCACTCAGCCAAGGAGTACATCTTCAAGATGCCCTTGTTTCCACATAAGAGCAAATGACCATCAAATACAAACAGTAAGCAGCACATCAAAGTCAAGGCTGTTAAGCAGCAGGTGGGTCACTACTGGGTGCAGCAATGATGAGCTACTACTGCTGAGTGTCATGGCCACAGAAGGAAAGGAAGCTGAGTCCCTTCATTGCCAGGTGGGGAAAACTTCTCCAGAAAAAAAAAAACATTTGGAACCCCCTGAGTGAGAAAGTCTGCACTAGGTGTCAAACCTAAGAGATCGCCTTGTTCCCTGTGGCCCCTCTCTACACTCAAACTTGTCTTTATTCTGCTTTCCTTCCCCATCATTCCCCAACTCTTTCACCTGAAGTGATGGAGAACTGAATTTTCTTTGTAAATAGACAGGTAGTGAGTGAGTATTTCAGGCTTCAAGCACCAAAAATTCCAATTAATTTGAGTAAGCCTTTACAATTTTGAAATGTAATATTTGCTCAAATGTTGTAAAAATAGGTTATGAGTTGTTTTGGCCAGAACTCTATACTGTGTGGTAATTTATAACAGACAAGTATTGTGTATTTTATTCTATGTATATGTGTCTGTTTTTATATGTGCATGTATATGCTTGCTCCTGCATGCAAAAGTCAAGGACAGAGCATATGCTGTGTGCCTTCCTCTATCTCAACTTTATTTATTTGTTTGTTTGTTGTCACATGGTTGACTGGGTAATTACCTGCCATAGCACATGTGTAAAGGCCAGATAAAAACTTGCTAAAGTTAATTATCTGCTTTCATTGTGTGGATCCTAGGGATTGAACTCAGGCCATCAGGTTATGAGGCAGGTGGCTTTAACCACTGATCCATCTTACAGGCCTAGCAACCCTTTTATTGAGACAGAGTTTCTGAATGAACATAAAACTGACTATTGCTGCTAAAATGACTGTTAACAAAGCCCGGGATCTGCCTATCTCCAACCTCTAGTAATGGAGTTCCAGATGTGTGCTCTCCCACATACCTGACTTTCCAAACTCAGATCTTCATTCTTACAAAGCAGGTATTTCACCAATTAGGCCAATTCTTCAACACATAATTTGTCAGTTCTTGACCAAGAATATTGTTAGAGGAGACTTTGAATTATACACCACCATCTACCACTTACATACTCATAAAGCTCATCGGATCTGTACTTTGTAATTTGCCTGCTACAAATACGCTCTACTTATGGTTCTGTTCTCTGTACTCCATCTCTTACTCTCAGCTCACACCATCCCTGTTCTGTAGAGTCCTTCTGCCCAAGTGTAACACCAAGGTCAAGAGAAGTCAGCTCATACCCATTCCACATCCTTCTTCTCTGTTCTGTAGAGTCCTTCTGCCCAAGTGTAACACAAAGGTCAAGAGAAATCAACTCATACCCATTCCACATCCCTCTTCTCTGTTCTGCAGAGTCCTTCTGCCCAAGTGTAACACTAAGGTCAAGAGAAGTCAACCAATGTCCATTCCACATCCTACTTCCTCTACAAAGCCTCATTAATAATTTAACCTTTCTAGCATCATCTTTGTTCTGTAATCTAGAAGGACTCTTCAGTTTAATTCTTGGTGCTTATTGATATTCTTCAGTATCTGGCCTCACTAATTTCTACATATTAAGGCATTAACAATGCATATAGTGTAGACCTGTTCTCAAATAAGCTTACAAATTCTAAAAAGACAAACAGCTAATGCAAAGTTCTAATGGGAATCAGAGTGCAGAGATAAAAAGCCTATTTGAGAAAACATTAGTCATCCCTTATGCAAAATTTAGTTTTCCATTTTTGATCATGGCAGTCTAAAGTGGAAAATTCCCAAACAAATACACCACATGCTCATGATCATATATTATTCTGAGGAGTTTAATGAACTCCCGCATTGTCACATTCATCCCATCCAGGACATAATGAGTCTTCTGTCTGTGGTTTCCAGGCTGTATACACCTCTAAGAATGGTTGATAAAGATGGGTAAAACTGATGAATTTAGAAACATCATGACAATTAACTTCTGTGCATGTTTGGGAAGAAGTTCCTGAAGTAGATCAGCTGTAGTTAGAAGAACCATTGTAAATGCCTTTAGCACCACTACTTGGGTTGGGGCCCCACCCAGAATGTGTGAAATGCAGAAAGCAGAAGAGATAACACCATGAGTAAAGTGATAGCTGCTCAAGCATGAGGATTGATTTGGGATTTTCAGCACCAATATATTGGCCAGGATACCTAGAGCTTCTGTAACCCAAGTACTGTAGTGCAAATTTGAGGTCATGCAGATTCTGACAGATCTGTCTAGCCAGACAGTCAGCTAGAAAATTAAGGCAAGCAAACAAAGAAACAAAAGCAGGGAGTTTCAGGTTCAGTGAGAAAACAAGTTTTGGAAAATAACAAAAAGAGTGATGAAGGAAGACACCTTACGTCAACCTTTGGCTTGTGCACACTTAGGCATGGGTAAGCTCACTCACACACAGATGTGCACACACATGAATATACCACATGACCACAAGCAAGCAAACCACAATAGAGGCCCTAACACTATCCTTCAACCCTCTCTGTCCTTGAGTGCGGACACAATGTGACAAGCTCCCACCACCATGACTGACTATTTCTTCAGTTTGCCAAAATTAATTCGTGAAGTTGCTATTTCCAGGTAACAGGTCATAGCCACCAGCAAAGCAACCAGTTCATTGCCATGCACAATCAGTCATTTAGTGGCCATCTTGACAGTCGTATTGACTAGGGTGCTGCTCTGACACTTACATATGAATACACCTTATTTACTATGGACTCCAAAAGACAAACCTTTTGAGAAGGGAAATTCTGCTAGAGTCCATTATTCTACTTGCTACTTAGTTACTGTTATTCTCTTGCTATTGAGGTTTATAAGTTAAATGTTATCACAGGTACAGGTTTAAGAAACATGGAAGGTGCATGCTTTCAGGTACTGACTGGGGATTGTTGCAAATACCGTGTTCATAACAAAACGTCTCTGCATATGCAGGCCACTTTTTGTTTCTTTGTTTTGAAGGCACATCTTGTTATTATCTACAGAGAAATATGAGTGTTTTTGTGTTTATGTGTGTGAGTTCATGCATTAATGTGTTCTCTTCTGGACTTATTTTATAAATGCTTCCTCTTGATGACTCTGTAGAATTTAGATCATTTCAATTATTAACCTGAAACATGGAATTTCCAGCAAAAAAACAAAATAGCAATAAAATCAGAAAGCCATACAGAAGAAGGGATCCTGTGTCAAATGAGTTAAGGACGGTGACCAGAGTGTCAAATGAAGTCACCGAAGCACACAGTAGTCAGCAAAGATATGTAACAGATTGAAAGTTGGGCCTACTAAGAAACAGACTAATATCGCCCTTGGATAAATGAAAAGGAATTCATTAGCCAGAAAATTTTGAGTCTCTGAGGAGATGTTTATTTTTATCTCTAATGATCCCTGGCCTTCCTGGTTTTAGTAAACAAATAAGACTGACACCAGGGTAATCAGTACAGGCACATTTTTTCCTGGCACTAAACTTTAAACAGGATGCACTACCTGGATTATTACACAAGGGAAAATGAAATATTCATGTGTGGCAATTTTTAAATCTACTCTAGAAAAAGCAAAGCTTCAAAGTGTGGCCTGTCCTTGAATGTCTTAAAGGGAAACAAGAAAAAAATAACTGCATCTGCCAAAGGTTCAGATCTGATGGCTTTTATTGGTACAGAGTCGCACAAAAAAATCAAAAGCAAAATACAACTTGCAGCGTGGGTGAATATGGAGTCTGCTGCATGGAATCTTTAAAATGTCCCCAGCTATAAGAAACCTTGAAGCGGCACAAAATTTTTAAGATTCAGCTCAGTGTGGATGAAGAGACAACTCAATGTTAAGAGTACTTGCTGCTCTTCTATAGGATCCCCATAGTGATTCCCAGCATCCACTCCATGTAGGTAACAACTGCCTGTAACTGCTTTTCCAGGGGACCCAATGCCCTCTTTCGGTGTCTGCAGTCACTACATTCATAAGCTCATACCACCATATCAAAACACATATATACATATTTTAAAAATAATAAAAATAAATTTTAAAAAATTCAGCTCAGGACTGTTGAGATGGATTAAAGGGTAAAGTGCTTGTTTTGGAAGCATAAGGATCTGAGTTCAAACTACACAAATCCATGTAAAACCAGACAGGGTGATAGGTATCTACTTGTTATGTCAATGCTTCCACCAGATGGAAGGTGAAGACAGTGTAATTCTAGAAATCTCACTCCCTGGATAGATAGCTTGGCATACAAAGTGATGAACAGTAAGAAATAATGTCCCAAACTAGGTGATAGGTGAATATGGACCCCAGAAGCTGCCTGGTCTCCATATGTGCTCTCTCTCTCTCTCTCTCTCTCT